>JAQGBS010003301.1:0-11725 GCA_034698545.1 Acrobeloides obliquus
TCGCACCTAACCCGCACCTAACCCGTTTCAGAAATCCTAACCCTAACCCGGCGGGTTAACCCGTTTCAGGCAGTCCCCGGATTTTGACCAAATCAATATTATTCAAAAGATGATCCTAAAATAATCCCATGACTAAACTTTGATAGCTTTAGTCAGATCATATAGATCCCGAAGTCAGATCATATAAATTGACTCACTGCTCAGTCGATTTGTTTTTGCATCATAACTTAATTTTTTTATCTCGATGAAAACGGCCTATGGGACCAAAATTTTGACATATTATACCGTTTTGAGCTGTCCCCTAATGTTTATGCTTGGTTTCGGTGAAAAAATTTTGTGATTCTCTTGTAAGCTTGGCTGAGATTGCAGTTTTGCCTAACTTTTGAACTAGGTCTCGAAAAAATCTGAGTTTGTCAGACCTTGAAGGTCCCTTGTCAGAATCCATACCGAACCCATGGCCAAGTGGCTAAAGTGACATATTCGCAGTTTACAGGCTCGGGTTCGAATCCCGCTTCGAATTTAAAGTTGTCCAAATTCCATGAGATTTTTTGCATATTTCTATCTTGGTCTCTAAGACACTTTGCAATCATTTATGGGTCAGTAAATATTTTTTGGAGCTATTAGTAAAAGTGATTTTAAGTTTTATAAAACCTAGCCTTACTGTACAACAGTGCCGTACCCAGGATTTTTTCATGCTGAGGAGGGATACAAGATCCCGAATTTTTATTTGGGTCAAAAACATAAGGGGGACCCTTTGAATTTTTTAAACTTTTTTTGGCCATGGGGGGACATGTGAACCTTGTACCTCCTCCCCCCTTTGGTACGGCCAAGCTATACAACCACGGCAAGTATTTACTGACCCAAAAATGAACAAAGTGTCTTAGAGGCCAAGATAGAGATATGCACAAATTTTTATGTAATTTGGGCAACTTTAAATTCGAAGCGGGATTCAAACCCGAGCCTATAAACTGAAATTTGTCACTTTAGCCACTCAGCCATGGGCTCAGGTTGAAAAACCCCATGTTATGGTATTCGTTCTACTCGTCTCAACGAGAAGAATCGAAAGGCATGACTAGTTTATAAAATTTCAAGATGACCGAGATATAGAAATTCATCCGGGAATTCACCCTTTTTAGTATATCAAGTTACGAGAGAAAATAAAATTGCGAAAAACATTTTTCAAATGAATTTGAACATTGGAACGAAGAGATTGTACCCAGGGATCAATCAGATTATTTATTGAAACGATTTAATAAAACATAAATTCAAAATGTTGACATTAGGGCTGCGCGCGGGCGGGATCCCACTCGCCTATTTTTTAAGAAGAAACCCCGCCCCGCAACCTCGCACGCGCATTTTTGAAAATCTCTCAACTCCACCTAGCAAACAATTTTTTGAAAAAACCCCGTCTTGCAATCCCGCCAGCAGCCCAACGCGCAGCCCTAGTTGACATTTTTGGAATTAACATTTAGGCTAAAGATCAACAGAATGCATCCCATAAATTTAAGGGAAGCAAAAGAAAAATTATAGGATCGTTGCTCATGCACCTTAATAACAATCTTTGATTGATAAAAATGAAATCTGGCCCACACAAAATAGGTGAATTTTCAGAAGCCAATTACCGCGTTCAGAGAATAATAGGACTGATGTGGATTAAATTCTTTATTGATAAGAAAGAAGCTTGTCGGTTGACATTTTAAAAAACGTAATCGGCTTATAAAACAAAACAAATAGCCAAAGAAGTGGATTCCTATTAAAACGAGTGAATCACCCGGGTGAATCGACATCCAGGGGGGTATAAATCTATCGGGAAAATGCTTAATGGAAAATACGTGTTTTTAAAATGCCAACCGACAAGCTTCTTTCTTATCAATAAAGAATTTAAACCACATCAGTCTAATTATTTCCTGAATCCGTAAGCGGCTTCTTAAAACTCACCTAATTTGTGGGCCAGATTTCATTTTTATCAATCAAAGATTGTTATTAAGGTGCATGGGCAACGATCCTATAATTTTTCTTTGCTTCCCTTAAATTTATGGGATGCATTCTGTTGACCTTTAGCCTAAATTCTAATTCCAAAACTGTCAACTAGGGCTGAGCGTTGGCCTGCTGGTGGGGTTGAGGGCGGGGTTTTTTCAAAAAATTGTCTGCGAGGCAGCGTTGCGAGATTTTCAAAAATGTGCGTGCGAGGTTGCGGGGCGGGGTTTCTTTTTAAAAAATAGTGCGGGCGGGCGAGATCCCGCCCGCCGCAGTCCTAATGTCAACGTTTTGAATTTTGTGTTTTATTAAATCGTTTCAATAAACAATCTGATTGATCCCTGGGTACAATCTCTTCGTTCCAATGTTCAAACTCATTTGAAAAATGTTTTTCGCAATTTTATTTTCGCTCATAACTTTTTACAGTTAGATTTTCAAATAGTGCCGTAAAAGGAAAAAATGCTCAAAATTTTGTGCTCTTTCACATCACATCAACTCCCCATAAGTGCATGATATGGCTAAAAAATTTTCCTTGAAAGGTACCCCATGATTTTAGTGTCATTTGTCTTCTCTCACCGAGTCCTATCGATTGGTATAGGTCGTGACAGAATTAGACTTAAGGTGATGGAGATAGCACAGACAAATAGACACACATAGTGCGTTTAATGCTTTAGGATTTGTCTTGACATGATTCTTCGTCATATTGCTTTCATTGTCGTAGGAATATTTATTCTAATTAAAATATATTATTGGCATACATTGTATATATATTGGGAAAGTAAGAATTTTTTAATAGACCAAGATTAAAAAGTAAAAATCTCAACAGTGGAAAAATGTAAAAAAAGTTTCGACATTTGTTTGTGCGTCATGTACAGGGTATACGGAAATTATTCGATCCCTGGTTTCTCACTCATTCAGAACGGTTCCCCACCCATTCGGGCCGAAGGCCCGAAAAAACTCTAATCATAAGGGTCCCCCTTTTATGTTTAAACACTAATCTCCAAACTCTTATTTTAGATAGCTATGACCAAGATAAAGTATGTATTATGCCAATAAACTCAACCAGAAAATATATAACTTCAACTTTTCCAGATTGGCAAGCCGGTAGAATGGGTAATTTTGTAAGAATCCCTTTTATTGAATCAACACACTAAAAGCATATTTAGCTTTTTCGCTTTGCATCTCTTTATGGAATGGGTCGTGATCTAGGACGAGAAGTGTATTTTAATGGACAGTATGATAACATTAGGAAGAGTATGAGTGAAATCTCAGAAGTATTCCCTTTAATACATAATAAAGTGCATTTAAAGGTATACGTTTACCTGTTTACATGGCATTTTTTCAAACTTTTTCATTTTCATGAAAATAACACTAAGGGGTTTTCAATGCGAATGATCGATTGCGATCATTTGAAAAATTTGGGGTTTTCTGGGGGTGCTAAGGCCCTAACTATAAAAGCACTAACTTTTTATTTTCACCAAAAGTGCAACAGATTTCCACCAGGTCTTCACGATCGATCTCGTGGAGTAAACGTTACCATGCCTCTGAATTCTCGTGACGCTGAACTAAACGGCCTAAAATAGGGAAGTAACCGCGGGTTCATACCCGGCAAAAATATCAAACCAAAACTTTCTTTAACTTTATTTGTCTGAATTTCACAACCACAGAAACAATACAAAACCATAGTAAAAGTTTAGCAACACATTTCAGAAATAATAAACATTTAAATAAACGATGGAGGAAAAGCTCTTTAGAGAAAGAAGCTTCCCAAACTTTTACTTTGTAAAACGCTGGCAGCAAGACTGGAAGGAAGTAAATTAACGTGGTACAGCATAAAAAACCAGACGCAAGGAACAAATGAAACAACAGCCAACACAGAGCTCGCAACCGTTGCACCAAAAGCCCTTAAAAAACACGACAATGGCAATGAAATGCGCGATAAGAATGCGATGTGAAATAAAAACAAAACAATAATGATGCGACGTAAACGCGATAGATACAAGTAAACGAAGAAAAGAGATGACAGAATGAAATTATAAAGAACAGAGTTTTCGCGCTAATATACAAAACAATTCAAAGCATAAAGAGATTATTCTAAATTGATCTTGTTGTAGCGCATTCTTTACACATTGGCATACACAAAAACGGGACGAACAAGAACGGGACACAACAACGGGACGACAAGAATGGGATGATGAAGGGAATCACAAACACAATTGTCGTCTCGTTCTTTGGTCACCCCGTTCATGTGTTATTTGAACGATCATTCCATCCCGTTCTTGTCTATGCCCGCGCATTGCCGGTATTTGAAAACGCTTCCCTGACTCTGTATTAACCTATTTTCGCTTCAATACACAAATCTTTTTCCCGAATCAGGGTCAGGGAAGCGCTTTCAAGTTTCAGAAAAGTGTAATCGATTCCTCGCATAGAAAAATCCCCTATAGCGTTATTTTGGTGTCAATTAAAAAAATGAAAAAATCTCGCAAAAATTTTTTTGGATACCCCATAGTATTTATTAAACCTGTTTAGTTTCCAATGGAAGAAGACATATCTTTTGCTAAAAACTTTTCAGCACTAGATGATAAATATGATGATTCTGTAAAAAGGTATTAGGAGTTGTTCAAGTATTATGTAATCCAAGTTTTACGAATTTTTATCCTCCCCTGCATAATCAACAATGAATGGCCATAAATCGGGTATTAAGGGGGAAGGTCAATTGAGGCGAGTTATCACAAAAAAATTTTATAGATGTTTTTTGGTCTTTTTTACAGCTAAACATAGCTAAAAAAAACACCCAAAAATTTTTTTATGATTTTTCCTCGAAAACAGTATTTTTTTTTCATTGTTTCGAACATTTTTACGTTTGTTGAAAAAATTTTGAAAAAAAATTAACTCGCCTCAATCGTACCCTCAAAGATTCTATAAAAGCAATTTTTTAGCCTTGTGAATATAACCCAGCCATATTTACAAATTGGTGGAAATTTTTTGCAAGTTTATAAAAATTTTCATCACTATAAAGACGAGATTAGACAACTGTACACTTGTCGGGCTTCGTTAATGGATCAAGTGCACTTATACGCCAAGAAACTTATCAAGTACAATTTAAAAATTTTTCTGTGGAATAGGCTCCGAAAATGGGGCCAGTGGGGGCCCAACAGTGGGCCGAGCTTTTCTCTAAGAGATTAAAAGCTAGAAGCCTAATTTCTTTTCTAAAATGTTGATGGAACCTCAATCTAATAAACCCACATCAAGGCCCCAGGGCTTCATTTGAAAAAAAATTTTTAGAATCGTTGGGAGCCCAAAAATCATTTTTGAAAAAGTGCCAATTTTTGAGCCCTCAACGCTTCTAGAAAAAATTTTCAAATGAAGCCTTGGGGCCTTAATGTGGATTTACTATAGAGGGGGGGGGGGCAAAAGAAACGGAACTTTGGTCCAAAAGTAACGGGGATTTTTATCCAAAAGTAACGGAATTTTGGTTCAAAACTAACTATGTTTGAATTTTTATATTGTACGACAAAAAACTGTGTTAAACAACCGTTAATATTTTTACACATCGATATAAGTATCTATTTTGAAAGTAAACGCATTTGGTATATGGAAATCCATACAATATAAAAATTCAAACATAGTCGTTACTTTTGAACCAAAATCCCGTTACTTTTGGAACAAGTCCCGTTACTTTTGGACTAAAATCCTGTTAATTTTCTGTACCTTGGCACCTGAGAGACAATCTAGTACTGGTACTACTTTGACACCAAACGAAATTTGTCATGTTTGAGGACGCAATAATTTTTTAGGCAAAATGATGACTCCCATTTATTTTGTGTCCATGTTCGCAGAAGTGATTTTGTTGGGTTTTATTTACAAGAAACAACCAAAGAGTTTCTATTACCAGCATTAAACTTTTCATTAGATCATTTAAAAGTATGAAAAAAAGGATTAAAAAAGTGCATTTTGAATAAATTTATAGAAAACAAAATTTATGAATATATCACTTTTATTTGTTGGAGATGATGCTAATTTCGTCAAGAATCTTACTTTACAGCATTTGGTAAGACGTTTGAAATAAAAAATCTTTTCTTTTCAATATTTTTGACGCCTCGAAAGCTTGCACTCTGAGGGCCGCCACTAATACGTTCGGACGGCTTCCGAACGAACTTTATCACTAATAACTTCACTAATTGCGTTCGAACGCGTTAGGAAACATCACTAATAGGCGTTCTGACGCGTTCTGAAACGTTCGAACGCGTTCAGAAACGTTCGGATGCGTTCGGGCGCTCGTCCAAACATTTCCAAACCCGTCTGAACGTTTCCGAACGCAATTAGTGATAAATTAGTGAAGTCAAAAATTTCCGAACGAATTAGTGGCGGCTCTGAGGGCTTCCATTAATTCGTTCCGACGCTTTCGGAACTGATTTTTGATCACTAATGACATCACTAATTCATTCCGACGCGTTCCGAAACGATCACTAATAGGCCGTTCGGACGTCAGAACGGCGTTCCGACATGCGAGTTCCGACGTCGGAACGTGTCGGAAAGCGTCGGAACGTTTCGGAACGACGAAATAAAAATTTCAATGTTGTCTGACTTGCTGTCGAACTTATCAAAGAGCGCGTCAGAACGCCGTTTCGACGTCAAAACGGCCTATTAGTGATCGTTTCGGAACGTGTCGGAACAGATTAGTGATGCTATTAGTGGCACATTCGTGATCTCAAAAATTTCACATGTAAAAGTTCTTTTATACACCCAACTTTTTATGCTGTTTCCTTTTAGGGAATTTCTAATTCTTATATAACCGAAGGATTATCCCCAGGAGGTGATATGTGCCTAGCTATAAATTTCTGCGATTCATTTTTACTGTCTTCATCTGGGTCTACGTTTGGGTGGTGGATAGCATATTTATTACCAGACAAGGTGCCTGTCTTCTTTAATAGTCAGGTTGCAAAATCTGGAATGAAGTATGGGAAAAGTCGATGGGAAGAAGATGTATTTCCCAAAGAGTGGATTGCTATAAATGTGAACAATGGTCAAGCTTATCAAGAAATTAAACCGTGGCAAAATAATCAGTCTATAATATTATAATGTTTATTTCTGAAAAAATATTCACATATATAAATTTTAACACTCGAATGGTCGACAAAATTGTTTGACAGAGTCAAGACAGTTTTTCATGGTGTTTACGGACCTCCACTAAATGCGTCTCGAAATTTTGGAAGCATTAATTCCGCACTAATAGCAAGTTGGGGAGCACTAATTGCAATTAATTCTCGTCTCGACGTGTCTTGACGCGTCTCGATGCGTCTCGACGTTTTTTTAAATTGCGAATATCTTTCCAGCATAAACGAATTTTCGAATGTTGTCTTTTACATTTTTATGCATCTTATTGTGAGCTATAAATTGCTGAAGACCAAATTCGGTATTCGTTGATACTGAAGAATAAAACCATCTCGACGCCATATATGCAATTAGTGCTTGATCGAAATCGTCAAGACGAATTAGTGGAGGTTCAAAACAAATTATACGTAGGCAAGGAGGATGAGCCTCCTCCCTCCAACTCACTCATCGACTAAAAATTAGCGGGACCTACTTACAAGTCCGAAAATTATCAAACACCTAAGCATTAGCATAATCCTCACTTTAGCCACTCAGCCATGGGTTCGGGATGGAAAACCCCATGTTATGGTATTCGCTTTACTCGTCTCAGCGAGCCGAGTCGAATGGCATGACTCGTTTGTAAAATTTCGAATCTCCACAATTTTAGCTAAAAAACCTGTCGTGATATGATTCTATTCTATTCAGTTTCTCTCTTTAAAAAATTTGTTTATTTGTGAACATTTGAAAGTAGTATAAAAATAAAATTTGCAAATAATTTAATCAATATATTGTTTTGGCACGACAAACAATAATTTATCTAATAACTTTTTATAAACTTGGAGCTCAACTTTTTCACTCAAACCAGCTGCAGATAGCCGGTGTCGAAATTCACGAATTTTAACCAAATCAATGTTATTTAAAAGATGATCCTAAAATAATTCCATGATTCAGCTTTGATAGCTTTAGTCAGTGACAGAAAGTCTAAAGTTACCAAAATGAAAAAGTGTCCCCGAACTTTTCACTCTCCAGGAACTTGGGATTTTTTGTATGATAATATCTAAGCTAGGAGTGAGATGCTTTTTTACAGAGATTGCAAAAAAATTTTGGTGAGATTGCCAAAGATGTTGCAAAAATTGTATTTTTTTGGCCAAAATTCTATTTTTTCCAAAACAATTTTTTAAATCCATAATTCGATTTTGTTATCCACAATTTGATTTTTTAATCCAAAAATTCGATTTTATGGCCAAAATTCGATTTTTCACTAAAATTCGAATTTTTTTATAACTTTAGCCTTTAAAAGTTTGGATTCATATCTTTTCCTAAGAGAAAATTCTGGCTACGCATTGGCTTTAGGACATACCAATAGCTTAGTCAACGAAAATTTATCAGCTAGCTTGAGTAGCTCAAAAAAGTCAAATGCATCTTCATTCTGGAGATAAGTCTCACAATACCGGGTTACATCAGGCATTTGAAAAGTCCGGGTCAACTCCAGCAGCTGTACCACATTATCTTCTAAAAACTCTTTTATACTATTAGAAGAAATCTCCAGATCACTTGTAATTGGTTCATGTGTAGGATAAATGACTGTAAGAAGGATATAAAAATCATGCGCCACAACATCCACTTCATCAATCAAAACAGTTTGTACGTCTATCTCATAAAATTGAGTCTTGAAATAATCGGAATAAGTGGACAACAACTAAACAGTTTCAACATAGTTTGAAATTATACAGGGTACCTCAAAAAGTGGCAATTTTGCGATTTTTTCAATTTTGTTGAAGTTTTCAATTTTCACACTAATTTTAATTCTCACAAAATAATTCTACAGGGGGTTTTCTATGCGAGTATATTCCGTTTCTCTCTGAAAGTTAAAAAAGTGGGTACTCTATAGTGCAGTGGATAAGGAAGCCGACTTTCTGATCTGGCGTGTTAAGCAACGATGGACCCTCAGGTTCGATCCCATTAGGGGCAAAATTTTGATTATAAAAACTTTTTTTTTTAAATGGAGCAAAAATTTTTTGAAAAAATTCGTCAAAAATTAATGAAATTTGTCAAAAATTGAAAAATTCGCCAAAAAGTAAAAATTAGTCAAAAAATAACAAATCGCAAAATTACCATTTTTGGACACCCTGTAGCAATCGGCCTATTACCACTTTATTGACAAAAAATGAGACACCATCGATGATTAACTCAATCTCATCCGCTAACTCATTTTTCTTATGAAAATTCATTTTTAAACCGGCACATTTTTCTAGCCTGTTTTCTGAATTTTCTTCGTTTTTACAGCATAAGCCGTCAAAAATTGCTGCCTTGGTTTCTGGTTTGAATTCTTTGTAGATGGTTTTGTCGAAATGTTTAATGGTGATAGTGGAATTGAGGATGATTGCTTTGACGCAGAAGAACTAAAAGGAAAAAATTGCACCAATATTAGCATTCTTACCAATTTATATTCATTGGCTAATTTTAGACTTTTTATGACATCCATATTGTTGGATTCACCAAGAAATTTGCCACACTGGTGCAAAACATATGGCATATCGAAATAATCCGCTAATTTTAAGATTTCTTCGATGTTGTGTTCTAAATTTTGGAACTAGTATCGATTAGGGTATCTCAGTGAACGTGAAATTTTTCATCATTTGGAATTGACCCCTCTAGGGGTAATTTTATGCGGGAAATCCGAATTTCACATTTTTGAGACCTGAAAATCTTTCCTCGAATCAAGAAATCGCTACTTATATGACGTATGGCATGCGATTCTTGTCAAAAATGTTGTTGAAAAATAGACAAATTTTGGACATATTTGTTTTACCTGTTATGGGGCTTCTTTGAGGACAAATAAACTGTAATAACTGATCAAAACTTTGAGCACTAATACTCTTTAATTCGATCAAATTTTCCTGTTTTTCTTTAAAATCGTTTAAAAATGCCGATTTGAAATAATTGGAATAAACCATCAAATACTAAAATTGGGTGGTGCCTTGATCAAATCTTCTTGTTTATATCTAACCTCTTTATTAGCATAAAACGTATTTCCATCGACAATAATTCGAACGTTTGCTTGTGGCATATTGTTTTTGATAAGGCTGAAAGATTTTCTCGTTGACATTCTAAATCCCGACTTACTAAACGCCACAACTTCTATTAACTAAAATATCCACTTTGACGGTAATTTTTCCTTCTTTTGCATGTGCTTCAATTTCATTCCACTTGCAAAATTGTGATATCCCCTTTGTTGGATTTTCATGGGAAAATGTTTGATTTTCCGACTAAATTTTTAATTTGATCTTTTTTCGTTTACCACATCTCATCTATACATTTTCAGGAGGATGAGGGGTGCACGGTCCCATCTGGAGTTACTCCCAAATTACTTGGGTCTGTAGCATTCTGCGATTTTATTTGGAGGAGGGGCAACTAAGTAAAAATCTCATTTTTCTAACGAATTTTGGCCAAAGATGCCATTTTTAAAAATAAATTGTCGATTTTTAGCGGGGCATTCTGGCCAAAGACGCCATATTTTTAAAGAAATATTCGGTTTTGGCAGGCATGCCCCTGCCAAGTGGGTTCACCACTGGTCTTTAGCACATGTTCAATACCCTCGAGCCATAGGTCTCAACATGTCCAAGGCCTTCGTGATCAGAACTTTGGCGTCTCGAACAATATTGCTTAACCTGCAAGATCGGATTGGATCTTATCAGACCGAAAAATATGCTTCCACCTAAGAAATAAAAAAATAAAGTTGAAAAGTCTACTTTTATATTAGCAAAAGATTGTCCAGTTTTTGACGAAATAAGACAAAATTCACAAGTAACATTGCTGGACCATTCGATATCATATTGTTCAGAGCATAGAAAAATTCCAATATAAGGTACAAATTTTGTGAGGATTCTTGGTGATTCATATTTGATTTTTATGTACCTAAAAAGGAGGTAATAAGTAGAGTCCGGGTTTTTCAACAAAAAACCGAGACCGAGGGTACGGGATGATCGAATAACCGAGGGAAAAATCCTCGGTTTTCTTCAGTTGTAAAAAATACAAAGGATTGTGAAGGAGCAAGGATAGTATTCTTAAGGAGAGAGACCCAAAATAACGTGATAATTTTTTTCAAAATTTTTTTTCTGAAAATGGCCCCTATATGGGTAATATTATACAGGGAATTGGATGTGCGCATTCTCGAACCCTGAAGATACTTCATTAACTCCGATTCAGGGAAGGAACTATGTGTAACGAAGCGAAAATGAACTAAAGCTCGAATGTTCACAGGAAAACCAGCATTTCAGGAGTTTTTCTAGGCGGGGAATCGATTGCGCGCATTATCAAAGCATGAAAATTCTTGCTTGACCCTGATCCTTTGGCGCTTAGATGCTAAAGCGTCTAAACCCCTAGACGCTTAGGAATCAGGGTCAAGCAAGCTTGTTCATGCTTAGATAATGCGCGCAGTCGATTCCAGAAACGCTAGAAAGCCGGTTTCCTCAAAAATCGAATTTTGCTCAAAATTCGAACTTTTTAAATTGTCAATTTTATATGAGTAAAAATAAAAATCATACCATGAAAATCCTCCTATTTTTACTGCAGTCGACCTAAATAAAGTTTTCCCATCAATTTTATCATTATCCAAATGAAAAATATCAAAAGTGTCTAAAATAACACCAGA
>JAQGBS010003302.1:0-11724 GCA_034698545.1 Acrobeloides obliquus
TTCGTTTCAATAACCCAAAACAATGCTCAAATTGGATAATTTTGGTGTCATTTTGTTTGTCTCATTTAGCTATAAAATTTTGCTACAATGTTCATTTCATGAAAATTTAAAAGATTGATGCAAAATTGAAAAAGATTGATAAAAATTGATTTTTCCACAAAAAATTCAAAAAAGTTCGTGTATCACAACGAAGAGCTTGTACACAAATTTCAAATACAATTATTTCGAAAACTACAACGATTCAGAACATGCCGTAAAAACAAAACATGCTCCATTTTTCATGATCTTTCCGAATATATCACTTTTTATATGGTTGTAAATTATTGAACTGGTCCTTGAAACGTTTAATTAGACTATAGCCAGGGCATTCATTGTAAACTCCAGACTCTTCATTTCAAATAAATAACATATTATTATTGTCTGTACACGCAGACGTATATATTTATTTAACCTTAATTTTTAAGCATAATTTTTATCAAAAAGTCTAGAGGACAATTTGTGAGAGTCTAGAACACAATTTGTGAGTAGACGTCGAGAAATTAAATTTTCCAAGGTAAATAATAAGCAATGTTAACCTAGCCATTTAGTTAAATATAAAAAGAATGAAATTTCCCGAGTACGAAACTTTTGATTAAGTGAGTTTGCATGAAAGAAGGCTTCTGACATTTATTTTAATAAATAAACAGTGTTGGGTTTTCCCTACATAATCGGCATTTAACTACTTGGTCGAGTGCGTGTGCTTTCTTCAGGCAAATGAACTCGTCTTGGTATCAGCGATCCACGCAAGAACTTCTCTATGTGAACCGAATTTACACCCGATTTTTCTTTATTCTTCTGGCCATATATATTATTATCATAGTGGTGCTAATACGAATGATCTTGAAGCACTCTTCACCTGAGATGAAAGTCTATAGATGGTATCTGATATGCAACGCTTTGATTGGGTTCACACTAGAATTTTCTCTTTTTCCTTTCCAACATGTGCAGCTAGGGCCTTCGACGACAAAAAACGGCTCGAACGTAGTGATTTTTATAACTAAAACAATTTTTTCATTATACCAACAAAGCCCTCAATTCGTCTTCTATTTCATCCTTCTCACAAATTTCCTCGGTGATGCGTATAACTACACGTTTCTTACATTATTCGTGTTTCGCTATTGCCAAACACCCGATAACAGGCTATGTGAATTTTTGTCACAAAGAAAATGTATTATTCTACACATGATCTTGATTACCATTTGGGCATTCTCATCAGAGATGCAACTATATGCAGTTTTTACAGCGGATATGGATGATTTTAAAGAATTAGTGACGGGGTTAAATCCAGAATTGGCTGAATATTTAAAGACCGGGGTTATATATGGATATCTAGTAAGTCGTGGAAAATTTTAAAATGCTGTATAAGGATGTCATAGGGTAAATTAGCGGCATGAAAAAAGACTATGATGGCTCGGCTTAGCATGAAACTTTGTTTTTATGACCCATCCCCCCGCGGTTTGGCGACCTTTTTTTAGAAGGGAGCCCCCGGCACCGGAACCGATGACCTACCCCCCCCCCTAATTTACCGGGGGGATACCGGGGTTGTGCAACTGTGATTGGGATACAAAAATTAGAGTGGGAGGAGGTCGAACACTTACATGTAAACAACTTGTAAACGACTAATTTTAGCAAAATACTGAAACATTTCACTTATTTCCTTGGGAGATTATTATTAACATCATCCACTTCCTCATGGTAATTATTTGTTTTATTTGTCTCCTCCTAACCTACAAAATCTTGCTCCTCAACAAAGGCCATCTATCTCAAGCAATGCGAAAACTACTTTTAATGATGATAAACGCGTTGCTTTTGGAATTTATAGTTCTAGTCTTCTTTGTTATGCTACCCATGTTTTTGGCTTTCCACTACAATAACGATTACAATTCGGTTGCTAATCAAATTTTTGGAAGAATACTATGGAGTTTACCGTATATTATTCTGCCGGTAAACAACGTCATTACGTTACTGTGTGTTAAAACATATAGGTGAGCTTCATACATGGGCAAGGGGGTAGGTCGAAGACCCAAATGCGATACGTTTGTCGACCAAAAAAAACGTATTGCATTTCATACATAAAAAAATTGTATCGCAGGTCGGTGCTTCGCGCGACCTGCGATACAATTTTTCCCTCATCTATCACACCCAACTGCAACATGTTTTCTATATTTTACTCTCTTGCGGCGATATGAGGGTGGGTCAACCCACTCCTTGACCACGTATGATGAGCTTTTCGGGCTAAATGAAAGATAAATTAATTTAGACAAGGGGCTGTTAGGATGCTTGAAAATATTATATTCTGGAAGAAGAGAGCAGAAGTTCAACCAAATAATCAAATATGGCTTTCAAGCATACGTGCACAAGGGGAGGGAGACTCCTAAGCCATGTATCGCGCATCGACGGAAATTTAAAGATTCATAGTGCATCAGGCAGGTGAAGCCCACTTGATGCGCTATGAATCTTTACATATGCTCTATGCTGTTCTGATGCGTTATGAACCTTTTAACATGCTTCATGCCTCTTGTTTTGCTTTATAATTTGACGTAAAGGGGGCGTGTGAATCCTGTCCGTATCGGGTCAAAATTTCATGATTTTTTCGAAAGAAACTCACCCTTTAATGTTCATACATGCTCAGCGTTATGACGCGCGTCATGATGCAACGTCATAATGCGGGGACCAGAATCATAGCGCATCGAAGCAACCACTCCTAATACCTTGCGCATGTATGATTTCAAGTACCCAGTGAAGTTTCTAAAGTAATGGTACAAGGGTGTATTGAGATTCCTACACTCATAATGAATATCTCGGTGTGTCATTGCAACTACTAAAAAAATTAGATTCTCTTATATTGTAATTATTTTTTGTATGATACAAACTTTTCTCGAAATAAAATCATATTTGGTGACACAGATTTCATTGAAATCTGTGTCACATCTTCCCGTGGCTCATTTCCTACACTAAATCTTATTTTTCTACTTACTTGAAAGAGAATTTTATTGAATTTCGTCTCTTTCTGATTAATCATGTCTGCAGGCTATAAGCACGTTATTTCACTTACCAACGATTGTTTAAATGGTTATATAGAAGGATTAGAGGATTATCATCTAAGAAATGTTTTTTTGATCAAATTTATTTATAAAAGTCGAGAATGTTTGATCATTGATCTTAGTGAGACTATATAATCAGGAATGAACTCTGGATTAATATCATATTTGGTCTGAAAGATAAAGATGATGCTAGTGTGCTGGAATACGATTCCTCTTCCCAATTTCGCTGTAGCCCAAGTCATGGATAAAATTTATTTACATAAAGTTTACACACAAGCTAGTTCGATCATTGAAACCATTTAGTTTTCCAGCAATAAAAATCAGATGAGCAAAGATCATGTTCGATCATTGAAAGGATCTGCTCGGTAAGACCCGCAAAAAGTGGTTTTTGAATAGAAGAAAGTGTGCCGGTCTGGGGTTACATCAAAGTTGAGCTTGAAGAGAAAAAGATCGGAAATTATAGAACTATAGCATTATTTGGAACAAAGATGATCAATTTCTCTTTACAATGAAGGCAGTAAAACGCTTGAACGTTGTGAAACGCTTGAAATGGTCGAAGATATAAGGAAGCTTATGATGTTAAAGAAACTAAAGGCCCAATTATTTCGTTCCCATGTGGCGTTAGTATTAAGGTGAGTTTTTGGTCTAGTCCAATCGCTTGTAGCGGTTGGATCCGGTTGCGGTTAAAAAGACAGATAAAGGTTTATTAGCATAAATAAAGTATAACGTGTTAAGCTTGCGGCCGTTTACCAAACAAAAAATTTTAAATATAGTTTATTTAGCAAAAAACAATAACAATAATCATTTAAAATGACCTCCTTAAAAGCCCTACTAAGCCTTAGCCTAAGCCTTAAGCCTAAGACTAGGATTAGTGGGACTTTTAAGGAGATCATTTTGAATGAGTATTGTTGTTGTTTTTTGCTAAATAAACTGTATTTAAAATTTTTTTAAGTGTCCATTTTTTGTGCGCCACTCTGTACATTGTTCCAAAATTTGTGAAAAGTGAATTCGTTGTGGGTTTTCCCACAAATGTAAACTTATCGATTGGAAAACATTTAAACTGAAAAATAATGACCATTTTGAAACTTTCCAAAAATTTCTTTGAAAATGAAAAATTTTCAATAAGAAATACATACTTTTGTAAAATTGTTCATTGGGCATTGTTTCTTTCAACGTTTGATAGTGCCATATCCGATTGAATCGTATAGAGTGTTTGAGCACGAGCGCCAGATTGTTGATTCGATTGTCCTTGTGGGAACACTTGTCCACTAGAATGAAATCTTCCAGCAAAGTTTGTATAGCCGATCAGTTCCAAGAGATCGGCCCTGATATCTTTATTAAACCACATGTAGACGACTGGGTCTATGCCAACACACAATCTTCCAGCTAGGATTTCCAAAAATGGGAAGTGAATTAAATGGTGGCAAGTCATGAGGACGAAACAAGGACTTCCACTGACTACAGCTTGAATCAAGAGACGGCGCTCTTTTTTGAGTTGACTGGTCATGGCTGAGGTCGCCTGAATCGATCGATAGCTTTTGAAACACCAGATGTATCTGAAGTTTTGTTTAAGACTTTAACTTGGGCTAAACTTACAAGATAAAAATAGTAATATGTACAGCATAGACACAAGCCATTTCAAGAAAAATTGACATGCGTAAAAAATCATCCGATGGGCTGTGTAAATAATTAAAGGTCTCAGAATCGATGTACTAAAAACAATTTTTTCAGAAGTTTATTACAACTTTTTTCACCATTATTAGCTTTTTTACCAACCTGTTGCCTGAATCAGTGTCTAACATGGGGGTTTAACGCCTCGAGAATGAGCAGAATCAATTCCTCGTATAGAAAAACCCTCATAGATAGTCTTTCAAAACCATATTTCCTTTGACTTACGTGGTAACCGGGTTAAGTGGCATTCCACTCAAAATCCTGGGCACATCACTGTGTAGGGCTCTTTAGCTTTGTTTCAAGAATCAAACTATTTACTTACATATTTCATTAGATGCATGAACCCTGGTATGTTCTCCACAGCCGATAGCAATAAAATTCCTAATATGAACAATATTCCATTTCTTGGCGAAAAAACTCGGTCGTGTATTCTATACAAAACCACAGCCGAAAATCTATTGAAAGCGATCAACAAATTCATGTTCATACAAATATAGAAAATATATTGTGCAATTGTTGCAATAATAACATTTGCAGTTTCACCAAATACACTATACCCATACACTTGGCACAACCCTTGGTAGAAAACATAGCTGGCCCAATACATGACAGTTAAACTGATAATCAATACTAGCTTGTAGAAGATGTTGGTGTATTTGTGTCGTTTGTCGGAAAAGAAGAGAAGAGAAGGTAGATCATGATGGCATGGAGGAAGATCGTGATTGGTGGGACTCCTAGCAGAAATACTGTTACAATACTTCGAGGAACGTCAAAGGGAGCGACCCAACCGATAATCGGTCTATTGGATTGAGTAGAGTTTACCATGGGGGTGATAGTTGACGTGGAGTTTTTTGCGCTTTCTTGAAGCTGCACCGGCGTTGATAGAAAGAATAAAAACACCGAAAATTGGAGGTAATTTAGCTTCATCGTTAGAGAATATCGGTGATTCAGCCAACAACTTTGGAACGCAATAGAAAGTAACAAAGATCTCGAGCTTCTTTCTTTTATGTTTAAGCCCACGTATAAAACGTCATAGGAAATGTCTTCGTTTTTGATTTCAACTATTTAAAAATTTGAATAGAAATTCTACATCTTATGTGCATTTTACACGTTTTCTAGATAATAGGTGCGACATTCAGAACGTTAGAGTTACTTCTATTGTTTTTAAAAGAGTTGTTTATAAGTTATTGAAAAGAATTTAAGTTAGAAAAGAATACGATTTTTTTAAATGAATGCCTATAAAATCGGATTAAAAGAACAGAAGTAGCAAGTTATGCACCATTATAAAGATACAAATCTGAACTAAACATAGACTTATTGGAAACAACTAGTCTGTTGAAATTATTGTCGATTCTTTGAATTTTAGGGGCCTGGAAATGAGCGATTTTTTCAAATATTGGTCTATAACTTTTTTTTCTTGATAGAATCAAGTCTTACGGTCTCTTTAAAAGTTATAGTGCTTGATTTCAGCTTTTCAACCAGCTATTGATCCTGCGGTGAAACCTTATCTATCAAAAGATATGCTCAAAATACTTCCAACGTCTCGAAATTTGCATATAGTCAACTTCAGACCGCTGTAAAAGTTACCAGAGAAAAATTTTGTTAAAATTTTTGCAGCATCGTGTTCAGCATAAAAAATTGCACAATGAGCAATAGAAATGACGAGCTGTTTTTGACGTGTTAAACGATATCCTTATCAGGGCTGCATCTGACAAAAGGAACAGAAAATTTTTTCAGCTTTTTGTAATTTAGTAAAGTATAAGACAACCCATAATATCCATGGTCTAGTTGTTCAAAGGCTAGCGAATAATTTGAACTTTGACAAGTTTCGAGAGTTTTGCTTAAGGTTGAGATCAAACTTGTTCTAACACGTTGTAGAAATAATTTGTTAGGGTGCGCGTTATCAGTCGTGCCGCGAGTTATGCCGTGAGTTGTGCCGCCGTTTTGCAACGCGGCACGACCGGCACAACTGCCAACGTTGTGCCGACACTGTAACGTTGTGCTACCTCTGTAGCCGTTCCACTATGATACAAATATTAACGTCGTGGAATGGCACAACTGCTAACGCCGCATCTAACGTCGTGCCGAGCGCGGCACGACTGATAACGCGTATCCTTACTGTTCATTTGATTAACTCCTTTTTGAAATTTTATGAAATTTAAGATGTCTACTTCAAAGCATAAACATTTCAAAATCGTAAAATCTATCAGTTAAAATATACATTCACACAACAATAGCCAAAAGAAATGAAACATTGCCGTTTGGTCTGTATGCTAATTTTATGAAACAAATTGAAATATTAAAAACACGATAACTGTGAATTAGGTCTAGTATATGCTAATGAACGCCGCTGTGTATCAAAATTCATGGCTAGATTATGCTTAAGTTGGGCTGAATACGTTGGCTGCGTTGACTGGTATAATAATTAATCGATCCAACCATCTGTCTTCGTACTTTTTTGGCACCTTTAACAAGATATTCTTTCACGTTTTCATAAACTTGTCTTCTTAGTGTTCCATTCAACATCAAATAAACGATTGGTGTGTCGCCTCAAATTGATTGGGCCTAATGATCTTTTTTTAGTAGAGAGTTATAACTCAAAGTAGCTAGGTGGTCTAAAGATCTAAGGAAAAGTCACCTAAAGAATCTAAAGGAATCCGAAAGAATCTGAAGTGTTGGAAGAATCTCTCAGTCATGAATTCAAAAGTTGCTCGGTTCGATTCGGACGACGCATAAAGATTTGGGAAAGATATGTTCTAAAAATACATACCATGAACAAAAATCAGGACCATATGCTCATATTTGGTCAAAAATGCTGGGAGTTCTACCCACGAGTTCGCCACGTAAACTATGGCAACAAAGAACATTTCGAAACAAATGGCAAACGACTGCAAGAACATCTGAAATTTTGATGACATATGAGAAAATTTCGTCAACAATCCTACTATTTTCTGAATTTTATTCGCAGACAAAAGACTAGACTTCTTTAAGTATAACACTAAACTAAGTATCACATAAAGCGGGCCCATGATACATACGACCAAAAACGAGTTGATAAAGATCAATGGATGGTCATAGAACTAAAATGGAGGATATCTTTAAAAAGTATAGAAAATTACATTTGGGTTTCCTTCAAATTCGGTATGTTTATATGGATCAAAGCTCATTTTTTGTTCTTGTGGAAGATAGACCACAGGGGTTTGCCAAACGAAAAACAGAAGCATATAGAGCAAAGAAAGGAAATTCCAAAAGTAGATTCGATATCCATGAAATAGCATATTGCCGATCTTTGGGAATAACATCGAAAGGAAGCGGTCAAGTGCCAAAACACAACAAATTGCAGTAACAGCGTGGTATAATCCTATAAATATAGCTATGGCTCTACATACAATCGACTCTAGAATAATGGTCAAATGAATCAGTCGAGAGTTGATTGTATAAAAAAATACCCATGGCTATGGCACCAACGCAATAATAATAGAGTGGTTTGGCGCAAAAGTGTTCTCCCTGGATCAATTGAAGGCCACAAAGAATAGCATCTACTGCGATGGAGATCATGTCGAGGAGGCCCAAGAAAAACATTAGTTTATAGCACGAGTTGTTAAAGAGCTCTTTTTTCAACATAGCTATCATAAAGGGGACATATATGACCTAAAGATGATAAATTTATTAGCAGCAACTCAGAGGGCTTCAAGAAAGGAAGGGAATTTTATTCGAAAATAAAATAGGTTTTCAGCCTAGTTAACACGGGAACACTTCTTCAAAATTCCGGGACATTCTATTACTTTTAGCTATGCTGAACAACTTTCACAAAAATTTTTGAAAAAAGTTGTTTCCAAAAAATTTATAAAATTTTTCTTGATACTTAATTGAATTGTCAAAACGAAAATTTTGTCCTTCATAGTTTAGTGGTATTGCGCTTGACTTTAGAATGTTAGTACAATTTATGACAGTTTTATGTTAGTTTTTCTTTAAAAAATTTAGAAAAACTTTAAGATCACGAGACTATGGGACTATGATACCATGAAAATTTTCACCTCGAAAAAGATGCCTAACACAACATATATTGTTCCAATAACCACATGAGATGCGTTGACATTCCATTCTTCGAGTGGTTTTAGTGAGCAATTTTTAGCCCAAACATTGTACCATTCGTTGTGTTTAAAAAGCAAAAAATAGAAACCCATGTCTTGCACTAGGTTAAGGAATCTCGGAGGACTTCTTAGATAAAAATTGAAGCCGTTAAATACCTTCCTAATAAATTTTCATTTCTTTATATTGAAATTCTTGACAGAATTTCTAGTTATAATAGTTTATTCTCGGACTCAAATTGATATGTTGTTGGCTAAATCATGGTTAGCAACCTTGTAATTTCGCATTAAATCATTACTAATCTTTGCACTCCACTTATTTTCTTACTTATAATTCAACGTAATTGTTTATCTCTATAATTTCTTCTAAGAAGTTAAAAGATTGAAGTCTGCACTCGTAATTGACAGCTTACTTAAGATTTTCCAAAAATTTATTGAATAATTTAGAAATTCTTATACATATGACAAATTTTTGTCATATGTATAAGAATAGTTATCGGCTAGACATGGTTAGCAACCTTGTAATTTCGCATTAAATTGCTGCAGATTTTTGCACTCCATTATTTCCTTAATAATAGGATTCAACGTGATTGTCTACTCTATAATTTCTTCTAAGAAATTAAAAGATTAAAAATCTTTTCTGTAAATTATTGAACAGGAAATTTGGATGCATGACCAAAATTACAACACTTTTACTTTTTTTCTAAGCCTGAAACCTAAGTCCGAGAAAAGCCTAGGCCAGAGCCTAAAAATATAAGCCTAAGACCTAAAAACCCAAAGTTAAAAAAGTAAAAACTAAGAGTGTTGTAAATTTGGCCGTTCCCGGGAAAATCGATGCTCGGACGTTTGAAACGAAATTTCAAATTTTTCTACATAAAAGTTTTCAAGTATGAAAATCAGGCTTACAAGGGGAGTTTGGGACATGTAAAATCGATTTTTTTCTCATTTTGGCAGGAAGTTGTTGGGCATACTTTACTTATAAATTTGTTTTTGGTTTGAGTATCTGAAGCTTCGTAGCGAAGAAAAATGAAAAAATAATAAAAATTTGATAAATACAAAAAAATTGACGCATAAGGGAATCGAACAAGAAGTTTTTTGACTGTTGGGCGAGTCACTTGCCACTGGGCTATACTTGCTATATTACCTAGTGATGTTCAAATTCAATCAACTTATAATTGTATAAAGTTTTCGTGCCAATATCTCCACAATGAAGCTTCAGACACCCATACCAAAAACATATTTATAACAAGTAAAGTATGCCCAACAACTTCCTGCCAAAATTTGAAAAAAATCTATTTTACATGTCTAAAATGTCCCTCGTTAGGCTTAATTTTGCTTAGGCTTACAAGGAGATGACTCCAACTGCCACCAAAAATTTTTCTCCCAAGTACTCTGATATTGAAGAGCACCAAAAAGTATGTTGTTTAGTGAAAAATTTTTGTATCATTTTGCGTTTTGATTTATTCCCCCAGAACAAACAATAGTGAAAGTTCAAGGGGGTCAAATACATACAATGTGTATATAAACAAATAAAGCGCGATGATAGAATTGTTTTCTATAAGTGCGTCGATGAGGTAATATAACACCTTGTTTTACCAATTAAGTTCAACCGAGATAATGAAGAAAAGTCACGGTTTTAAGTCCACAGACATATATTATGTTTTATGATTTATGGCGATAGCAAAAAAGACTAACTGTTATTATGTTAATTATAATACTCATTAAAGGAGAAGTGTGTGTCTATGCGGACTAACTTTTTTATTCGTCCTAAAAATTTTTTTGTATATAATCGACTCAGAATTTTGTGATCCCCGCAAAGGGTCAAAATATGCGAATTTCAAAAATGGCTCAAATCGGGTGATTTTTTTGTACTAGAAGGTTTTCGGGTATGGGAAACACGAATCTGAAGGAATTTTTGAAATTTAAACTCACGGGTACCCCCCCCCCCCCCATGAAGGCAAAGGTTTTAGGGCAAAGTTAATATATCATGCGTTTTTTCACTCCCTAACAGATGCAGAAATAATTATTGAAAAAGCTTTTAACCATAAAAAGTTATGAGGCTATCTTTTAGACCCAAAATAACATATTTTGACTCCAGGCCCACAGAGGCGTCCCATGGAGAAAAATTTTTCACGTTTTTCGATGTATTTTTTAGTGCTCTTTAACATAAAATTCATTTTGACATAGGTTTTGACCTGACAGTTGGAGACGGCCCCTTGTTAAAAAATAGTGACGACGCACCGGCAACTCGCTTATACGAATTAGTGAAAAAATTTTATAACTTAATCTTAGAACAAAAAAGCATCTAAATTTAAAAAGTTAAAGATAAGACTATGTCATCAAAGCTGGCTTCTTGCATAAATACCCTCTCGGAGTGACTGAGCATGGAATATCTGCCCAAAATCCTTTTGCCGGCGGAGCAAACACTTGGTTATCATCAGCCATATATAATAAACACCCATTTGACCCGCATGTAGGCTCTCCCGAATAATAGTTCATAAAATCAAAGGAAGTCCCATCAGACCAAGCATAGGTGCACGTTGATGGGTTCGGAAGATATCCACCAATCCAAAACCCTCCAGTATCTGTCGCTTCGGTTGTTCCCATAAAAGTAATTCCAGCAGCCCAGGTTTCTACAAATCATAGCTACAAAGTATTATTGTTCATTTTATACCATAAATAAATTTATTCTCCGCTGCACTGTGGATTGAAGCCAAATTGGCTCCTTCACTGACACAACTAGCTTGTGCATTTGCCCATGTTTCGCCAAACCCAAACTAAAATTTCGAAAAGAAAATCAGAGACATTTTCTCGGTTAATACCAAATAACAAGACATAGTGCCATTGTAGTAGGTCCATCCAGATTCACAATAATACAC
>JAQGBS010003303.1:0-11723 GCA_034698545.1 Acrobeloides obliquus
AATGGAATGGACTTTAACCTAGACCATTTTAAACTACTACCTGAAGATATTCAACACAAAATTCCTGTCATACAAAAAGCTCTTAATCTAACAAAAAATCAACTAAAACTCTTCGGAAGTCCTTGGTCAGCCCCTGGGTGGATGAAAAACAATTCCGATACTACCCGAGGAGGAAGTTTATTAGGAAATGCTAGTGATCCTTATGATAAAATCCATCAAACTTATGCCAATTACTTCGTTAAGTAAGGGAAAATCATCAAAACTACGAGTTTTTTTAGATTCTTTGAGAGCTATTTCAAGAATAATATATCATTTTGGGGTGTGACGATCCAAAACGAGCCACTTTTATGGGCTTATTATCAGTCTATGATTATGGAAGCTACAGAGCAACGGTAATTTATGATATCTAGTCTAAAATCAGACCAATTTTAGAGATTTTATCAAAAATTTCTTTGGCCCAACAATCAGATCTAACAACTTAACCAAAGATCTTAAAATCATGATCTGGGATTTCAACAGAGGGTTAGCTAGAGACTATATAGATACCGTAAGTTGTCGAATCTTTGCCATCCTATGATCCGGTGTTATTTTGGCTTGAAAATTTTTTCAATTTTATTTAATTTTACATAAATACCCCTAGGAAAAATAAGAAACCAAATACATGATGACCATATAGCATTTTAAGGTCTTGTCAGATGTAAATGCATCATCATACGTAGATGGTATTGGGATGCATTGGTATGATAATTTCGGATGGTTTGGCAATAGACTCACTAGTGATGTCTTAAATAATATTCATGATAATCATATGGATAAATGGATATTAAGCACCGAAGGCTGTACTTATTATTTTCCTAAGCAAAATGAACATGCACCGGATGTAGGAAATTGGTATCATGGA
Organism: Acrobeloides obliquus; assembly: GCA_034698545.1. Lineage (NCBI taxonomy): Eukaryota > Metazoa > Nematoda > Chromadorea > Rhabditida > Cephalobidae > Acrobeloides > Acrobeloides obliquus. The sequence continues at coordinate 902 of JAQGBS010003303.1, forward strand.
GATTTTTATGCGAGAGATATTATTGATGTAAGATATGTTTATACTAAACGTTGCTTAACTTGCTAGAACGGACGGGATCGCTCAAAAAAGAAACGGAAAGTTTTTATAGTAACTGGCTTTGAAACAGACTATACGTGTTCTATCTAATTTAAATTTTGTCTTTAGGACCTAAACCATTGGACAGTCGGATGGGTGGCCTGGAGTATAGTTCTTAACACAACTGGAGGCCCATATTGGAATCAATCTTTATATGGAAATAACTCCATTAAAGATCCAGGTAGAACCATCGATTCACCTGTTATTATAAGCGATGACGGCAGCGAATTTTACAAGCAGCCCTCATATTACGTCTTAGGTCATTTTAGGTAATAAATTCATAAATCACACGAAATGTTCAATTTTAGCAAATTTATTGTCCCAAACTCGGTCAGGATTGGTATAGACCTAAACCAGACAATCGATAGTTCCGTTCAAGGAGTCTCCGTTTTAACACCGAATAAACAAATCGTCGTGGTGTTATATAATTATGATAACAATACTGATTCCAACGTCTCTCTGCAAGTTTCTGGTGGCATGAATTGGATAAATATAAATTTGGAACCAAAGTCAATAACGACACTAATATGGGATCAAGAGTCTAACACTACACCGACATCAACAACGCCTAAGTTAGCTAGTCATCTTTCGATTAATATATTGTTGTGTATTTTTACAGTTTTAATAGGATTTTATGTTATACAATTGTAGAAAATAAAATTGAGTCTTCGACTTCGATGCATCAAGAATCGGTTAATAGCTAATTACTTGCTAACTTTGATAGCGGTGCGAAGTTGGTTATACTTCGTTACACGAACGCAAGGGCCGGCCTTTAAATGATTCAAGTTAATAAGATTAAACGCGTATAAACTCGTAAAAATGAAGCAGTAAAAAGAAGAGAGCAGGCTACTACCTTCGACTTCTGCAGCTGCATCGAATGCTAATTTTGATCGGATTTTTTTGAAAATATTTTTTCTGATAGAGGAGAAGAATATAATTTTTTAACTATTGAAAAAGCTTTAAAATGACCGAGAAAACGCAGCGTAGACACCCTATAGATAAGAATTTAGAATCCTATCTTTATCAGGGATATGATATCTTATGAAATTTGAGGTGGAGGCATTAATGTGGAACGCACTGTAATTTATTTTTTTAGTCTTTACTCATATGTTATAAACACATCCAAAAAATTTGTTGTCATATTTTATCCATTTTTATTTGTTAGAAACATTGATTGTTTTGACAAGTTTGGCCAACTGGACATGAAGTTACGACACAAGCTGAAATTTGTTGAAAAAGAAATGAAAAAATGGATATTTTATTGGAGTTCTATTTTAAATATTGTATAGTACATTTAATTAAAACTAATCTTACAAGACCAGTCCAGTAATTTACGAAGAGCTTATACACAAATTCAAATTTCAAATGCAATTATCTCGAAAACTACAACGATTCAGAACATACCATAAAAACAAAAAATGCTCCATTTTTCATGATCTTTCCGATTATATAATTTTTTTATATGGTTGTAAATTACTGGACTGGTCCTTTAACTTACGACTGTTATTTGGTACACATGTCGGTACCGGATAACATGGCGCTGTAATACAAACCACTTCTTGCATAACACAAATCTGATCAGCACTACATGTTACATTATTACATGTTGCTAAAAATTTGTAACACCCAATCGGTTAACACACAATTTATATTGTTAGGCAAACATTCAGCTTCGAGACTACATGAATTAGCAGTTTGACAACTATGTGGGCACACCGGGAAACAACTGTGATCAATGATGCATAACAGACCAATACAAGCTAAAAACATGGTTCCTTGAGATTTATAAATATAATACGGTTATTTTGACATGGCTGAGCAGATCCAGTTTTATTGCACTGATTCTGTGGAATACAACGATTGGGCGAGACTCTAACAAAATTTGGTAAGCAATGGCAATATTCTTGATCAGGAAAGCAAGCAATTTTTGGGCAAATAGGCTAAATTTTCGTTGGCTACTTTATATTGTAAAAAATGTTTCCTTAAAATGAAAAATTACGTTAGAATTATTACAAGTTGGATCACACGGATAGCATGGTTCAAGAATCTCGCCTGGACCACATGCTATAAACAAGAACTATACGGTTCTCTAAGTTAGAATACCTTTATCGCTGTCACCTGATTGGGCATTTATTTTTAAGATCACCAATAACATCAATAAAAAGAAAGCAAAATTTTTAAAGTTGATAACTATTGAAGATATCTGATGCATTATACTTGACAGAAACCGTTCAAAAATAGAAAATTTGAACTAAAATCAAAATTGATCGTTTAAAAACATCTTTGATGATGACTCTTATTCAAACGATAACAGATTATGTTGTTTATTTATTAAAAATAGAAAATTGGTGTAAACACGTGGATGGATGGATGTCCATGTTCTAGACCAGCATTTTATTTTATTCAAATGAAGTAAAGATTATAATAAATATGCTGAAAATAAAACGAAAAAACACGATTGTCAAAGGGGTTCGTTTATTTCTAGTTACCCTGTACTACAGAGTGATCTCTGTCGGAAAATTTTTTCTGCCAGAAAGCCGCTAGAAAGTGACTTTCTAGGGGTAAGTTTATGTGAAGAATCAACTGTGCACATCGAAAAATTCTGAAAATTTTTTTTACATCTTAAATATCAGCAAAAATAACAATTGTCTCTTTATTCCCAAGATACGCATAGCAAGAAATCATTTGAGACTTTCCAATATGCTCTTTTAAATGCTCATACTCTTCGTCTGGGCCATAAAGAACGATGGTTTTTGAATCTTCTTTGACTTCCGTTCTTGATGAAAACACGAAATCGATGTGTAAATGCTATAATGTTAATTTTTTAATTTAGTAAGCCACATAAAAAAGCATACCCTTTGCATATAGTCAATTGCATCTTCGAAAAGCTTGAAATTATCACGAACCTTTTGAAGCATACCTTTCAATTCGGGTTTACATTGTTTGATTTTAAAACCAATTCGTTCATCGTCGTCTAAAATAGGATTTTCGAATTTTCATATTTTCGCTTCAATGAAAAACACTCATTTCCCTGAATCACCAGCAGAAAAACTTTTCAAGATTCGGGAATGCGCGCAATCAATTCTCCGCATGAAATTACCCCCAGAAATATGATTTTGAGGGAGAAATTTTAAAATTTTTCGATTTTCTCTTCAATATACACATCTATTTCCCTGAATCCGGGTCAGGGAGCATTTTCACGCTTCGGGAATGTGCATAATCGATTTTTTGCCTAGAAATTACCCTAAAAAGTTAGTTTTTAGAAGAAAATCGGGAAAAAAATTTCGCGTTGAAACGCAGTTCTACCCTGATTTTCAGGGTCAAACTTAATTTTTCATGCTCCAAAAATGCGCGCAATCGATTTTTCGCCTAGAAATTACCCTAAAAATTCGATTTTTAGAAGACAATTGGAGAAAAATTTTTGAAAAAAAATCACGAGGGTGCCCCCCCCATGTAGACGAGCTCCGAAACTTGTTTACCTGTAATGCTTTTCAGTTTTGCTTTTGAACTAGATATAAATTCAACATAGATTTCATTTGGAAGCAAAGAATTTTGCTTTGCTTTCATTCCAAGAAATAAACTCAACATAAAAAATAAGAAAACTAGAAGACCTAAACCCCTTAGAAACATTTTATACTCGATAGATTATAGTTTAAAAATTTTTTACTTCAATTCTTTTTACTTAAAAATTTAAATTTGATAGCTGAGTTTAATTGTTTTCGTTTTATTACTCAAACAGATGTATTTTAAGAATGATTCCCTTTAAAAAATGTTTGAATTTTGATAGTTCTCGAATTAATTATAGTTTGTTTCCACCTATAAAACAAAACAAATCGGAATTGCATGGTGCAGTGGGTTTTAACCAAAGACGTAGCCAGAGGAGGAGCCAAGGGTACTAGAACATTCTCTATGACGAAAAAATTCTTAATAAAAAATAGGAATTTTTCAAAATATTAGAAAATATTACTATTTTTCTTAAAGTGGACCCTCCCCATAGGGTCGGTCGGTTCAGAGTCAAAGTAGTAACGTTAATACCTTGTCACTTAAATGTCAGGAAGGAAGAAGGAGAGAGGATGAGAAGAGGAAGGAGAGAATTGGAGAAAGAGAAAATGGGAGAAGGAATCAAGAAGAAGATAATTAGAGAAGGGGAGAGGAGAAAAGGGAAAATGAGAAAGGAGAGAAGGGGAGAAGGAAGTAAGAAGAGAAATGAGAAGGAGAGTAGGGAAGAAGGAGGGAAAAGAGAGGAAAGGAGAGAAGGGTATTAGCGAAAAGGGGGAGAAGAAAGAATGGTAGAAAGAGAAGGGGAGAAAGAGAAAAGAGCAGAAGCAAAGAAGAGAAGATGGAAGGAAGGAAGAAGGGGAGAAGGAAGCAGAGAGAATGGGAAAGGAGAAAAGGTAAGGAAACAAGAAGAAGAGAAGGAGAGGGGATTAGGAGAAAGAAGGAAGACAACCCAAGTAAGATCCGTACTTTTACGATTTTTCAAAAAAGCGCCGTCCCAGGAACGTTGTGTTATATATCAGAACAAGAAAGCAATTTAAAAGTAAAACTTTGCTATATATTTTTAATTCCTTGTTGGACTTTGTTTTAACTAAAAATATTAGCATCAATGTTATAATATAGCTCAAGATGGCAGCTAATATATTGTTGTAGTAATGTAGAGCTCTGAGACTCATTTAAAGTTCAAAACCAATGGCTGGAGAACCTGTCGAGGAGAAACCTGATCCGAAGTCCCCAAAACTGGCCCTTTTATCCTTCTTAAACCCATTTTGTTTTGTGGAGGGGGAGAGCGTGTAATTTCGAATATTTTCTTATTAATATTTATATATTTCCTCCTCTCGTTCGTTTTATTCTTTTGTAAACAATGATATGTGTGTATCACACATGCACAAGGTCTTTCGTCAAAATTTTTAATACTACATATTTTTTCGATTTGGCGACTTTTTTTTGGTCAACATAACGCAAAATTCGTATTGGCCGCAGCGAAGCGGCGGTCAAATACTACATATTTTTAAATTTTTTGCCCAATACTACATATTTTTAAATTTTTTGCCAAATACTACTACATGTCTTTCGTAAACGAAAGCTTGTGCATGTGTATATGTAACTTGTTCGCGGCTCAAATTATCGATTGATTGCAAAAATATTCCTTACTTTTTAGTTGACATGTTTGCTCATGCTACTAATCGAAATCTCTAAAAAAAATGTGATTTTATTCTTTTTGAGTTTAATTGGAATTGTTTATTTCTATTATTACTTAACAAGCAGAGCGCCTATTGTCAAAGTTATAAATGAAAGGGTATACAAAAATGGTACTAATCTGCGGGTTATGACATTCAATATTTGGTATGGAGGAAGTAAAGTGGAAAATGGGATACAAAAGATTGCGAAACATATAAAGTTTATTGATCCGGATGTGGTGGCAATACAAGTAACGTTTTCAAAAGAAAATATTTAATGGCAGAAGAGTCCGAAAAAGGCCAAGTCCCTCAAAGCTGGCCCCTTTGTCCTTTTGTAGAATGAACCCCTAAGTTCAGCCACAATGGGGATCCTCTGGGACCCTGCTCTCCTGAGGAGCAGTGACTTGGGCCCCAGGACTTCATGGAAACCGAGCCTTCTAGAGAACCGACTACTTCGAATATTGTGCTCCTATAAGTTGGGTTGAAAGAACTCGCAACGAAGAGAATGTTACTACTAGGCAAAATATTTTGGCCTCAAGTGGGGTTCGAACCAATCTTAAGGGGCGTCTGAGACAAGGCCAGTACCACCGAACAATGGGACCCTTGGAGTAACCGCTCCAAATTGTACTCCAGTTGTAATGACATAATCATAACTAACTAACAACAGACCAAGTTCTCCCCGAAAGAGCCTCCTTAACAACTTCCCTACAATGCATAAACCCCAGGCTTTTTTAGGAAATTCGTACCAATAAAGTGTTGTCAGAAATTTTACAACAGCTTGGCTCAAAATGGACTGGCATACAAGGTTCTGATAAAGATTATCCTAATAATGGGATTCTTACAAAACACAAAGTGATTTTTAACTAAAAATTTATTTACTCAACATGTTGGCATTTTAGATTATAGCCAGCAACTTTTCCGAAATAGGAACTGGAGTTGGAGCCGCCATCCTTTTCAATAACAACAAAACTATTCATTTTTGGGGGCTTCATTTATTTCATAAATCCTTCGGTCTATATGCGGCTCACAACAAACTTATTACAAGTTCGGATCAGATTATGGCTGGAGAAACTCATGGAATGTTTTATAATGGGAAGAATTATTGTAAGCATCCCCTAAAGAGCTAAAAATTTCGTATTCCCTGAATCAGGGCCGTACAAAAATTTTCATAATTCGGCTTGCGCACAATCGATTCTCCGCCTAGAAAAACATGTAGACAGCAGGAACGTAGCGTGGAGGACAATCCGGACAATTGCCCACGTCAGAAAAAATTTTGAAAAAAAGGGTACCCCTTATGTTTTTGTCCAAAACCACAGGTAGATTCTGGTCAAAATTTTGAAAAAAACCACAGCTAGCAGCGGATTTTGGACTTTGGGTCATTGATCCCCAGTCAGGAAATCCTGGCTACGTGCCTGGTAAACAGTCTATTTTACGGTAAAATTTGTATTTTAGTTCATTTTCGGTTTATTGACTCACCTCATCCCAGAATCAGGGAAAATTTTTGACCGATCGGCAATTCGCGCGATCAATTCTCAGACTAGAAAAACCTCTAGAAACAAATGAGACTTGCCTGATTCAGGGAAGACCTCTGCATTGAAGCGAAAAGTCGGAAAGTCGAATTCAAAATCACATTTTTGCGACGTTTCACTTCAATATACAGGCCTTCTCTGAATCAAGGAAACGTTTTTTCGCTTTGAAAATGTCAAATTTGGATTTCTCGCATGTTTTTACTCCTAGAAGTGTCATTTTCAGAAAAAATTTTTCACGTGGATAGCCCCCTCTATTATGTAGTAGCTCCAAAACTCATGAGGGATTCATTTTCGTAAAGTTTCGACGCAACGCTCAAAAGTACATTATTTATATATTGATCAACAAGAATATAAATTGGGTATCACTTTTTTATTTTTAGCTAGTCGCGTAGAAAACATAGAAGAGTTATTAGCAAACAAGAAATTCCAATCAGATTTAGAAAAAGCGGATCAAATCCCTTTGATTGTAGCTGGAGATTTTAATACACCTTCCCATTTGGATTGGATTGAAGGGAATAAGTATGTTTTTATTTGAAAAATTTAAAAATAATTTTTTCAGACATCTTCATGGTGGTTGGGTTTTTGAATGGCCAGTTACAAAAATTCTCATGGAAAAGGCTAAAATGGTTGATTCTTATAGAGAGTTATACTCAGATCCAATAAAATATCCAGGTATTCTACAGTCCTTTGGCCCAAAGACGTAGATGGTGGGAGGGGGGGGGGCACTTCCTCAAAAAGGCTGATTTTTCAAACAGCATAACGTAGTTTATTCATAATTAGATTGACACAGTTCTAGTAAATACAGAGCGTTCATTTTGGTATGCAACATCAATGTTTCTAGTCGTTCTCGCACCCCCCCCCCCTCTAACGAATTTCTATGCAGTCTTTTTTAAATTGTAGCTGAACAATGGCCGAATAAGTGTTGATAAAAATTTTCAAAATCTGTTGATCTTAACATTGTCAAAAATTACTCTGAAGTTTTCAAAGTCGATTTTCTTTACATTAACAAAATGTTAAAAATTTAATTTTTGTGTGAAAATACAGAGCTTTAGTCCCTCTAACACATGCAAAGAACCGTATATAAAAATTATTTAACAATGGCAAGATATTTGACTTTGAAGTTGATAGTCACAAAATGAGGCAAAAACAAAATAACGCATCCGGGAATCGAACCCTTAACCTTCTGGCTGCTAGTCTAACGCGCTAACCACTACACTATTAAAAAAGACCGCATAGAAATTCGTTTGAGAGGATGCGAGAACGACTAAAAACATTGATGTTGCATACCAAAATAAACAAACTGTATGTTTTCGCCCAAAAATTTCAAAAATTATAATTGTTCCCCATTATGATTTTTCACCAAGTTGACCAAAAATACTCATTTTTCATAATGTTATTTAGGTACAACTTGGTCGTCTATTCAACGCTTTTCCGGGCCTGATTGGGGTTACACTATACCAGAACCGCAAGATCGCATCGATTTTATTTTTTACAGATGTCCTAATATGATCTCTAAAAAATCGTATGTATATGCTGGTACCGTACCTTTAAAACTTCAAGAAAAAGGGCATAGTCCTTATGAATACAACAACGATTGGCCTTCCGATCATTATGCTGTTGTTACAGATTTTTTTATTTACACGGGTATATAAATATTTTATTGTTTGTCATTTATTTAAAATATATACATGGTGAGTAAAAAAGTGCACTTTTGTGATTTTTGGGTCCCGAAAAAATTATTTAGGACCGAAAATTTTTTACTAAAAATGACCCATATAGGGGTAATTGTATGCGAAAAATTGATTACGCACATTCTCTTGCATGAAAACGCTTCCTTAACCCTGATTCAGGGAATGGATTTGGTGTATTGACGCGAAAATCAAAAAATATTCTATTTTTGTCCTGAAAGCATCCATTTGGGGGGGGGGAGGTAATTTTATGCGGGAAATCGATTGCGCTTATTTTCTAAGCATGAAAAAATTATCTTGACCATGATTCATGAAATGTAGTTGGCAGGCGAAAAAAGAAAACGCTTCGATTTTCGTGTCAATACACCGAATCTATTCCCTGAATAAGGATCAAGATAATTTTTTCACGCTTAGAAAATGTGCGCAATCGATTCCCCGCATAAAATTATCCTCCAAATGGATGCAAATAGAATTTTTTTCGATTTTCGCATCAATACACCAAATCCATTCCCTGAATCAGGGTTAAGAAAGCGTTTTCATGCACGAGAATGTGCGCAATCGATTTCCCGCATAAAATTACACCTATATAGGTCATTTTTAGTAAAAAATTGTTTGGTCCTAAAAAATTTTTTCGGGACCCAAAAATCACAAAATGCACTTTTTTACTCACCCTGTAAGTTAAAAAATAATCCCCGTAAGATTCACCGACAGCCTGAAGATCCACTTTGATGTCTGACCCTTTAAGCACCTTCTTGAACGTTTTTAACAACTTCAACCTCTTTTAACATAGGTTCTGTTTCGGCTTCCTTGGGTTTTTCTAACGATAACGAGTTTTTGGAGATCTCCTTGTCGTCTGGAGATGAATTTGAGTTCTTTTCAACATCTTCAACAACTTTTTCTTTTGGCTCAGGTTTCTTTCCACCAAAAGTATAAACAAAGATGGATATAATTACTAGAACTGTGCCGAGCGACAGTCCAATTGTGAATAAAGAATCTCCGAGTGCAATCGATAAAAATGCGGTGCCGCAAATGGCCAAACTTTGGCAGAGACTTTTTCGAACATTATCAGCATATTTGAGCACAGCAGCTGTGATAAGCCCACCAATAGCAGTAGCGAAAGAAACAATCCAGTTCCAGTAGTTCCAGCCTTGGAAGAAGTCGTCTGAAAAAAAGGATAATGATTACAAGAGTGGACAAAATGGCCTACAATTTTCTACGGTTATATAACGCTGACTAATATATCCAATTGTTATCAATAAAGTTACAGAGCTCAGACGGATATTTTGCAGCCATAAGTCATCCGGAGAATCTTTCAATACTTTTTCTAGGTAGACTCCTAAATTTTGTATTGGATTACAGATTAAATCGAAATTCGGAAAGGTCTTGATCCCGATAGTTACTTTTCGCCCGGTCAAGATTGAACTCTCGACCAGTTACAAAAAAATTTTACAAGGCCAAATTCTGTGGAAAGGAGTTACAGCGACTTTTTTACAGGGCGCAGTTACAGGGAGGTGTTATTGAAGTGTGGTTACAGGGACGCAGATAAACACTCTTCAGTACCGTTTACTCCACGAGGCCGATTGCGTAAAATTTTTATTAGTAGTGCGCATGAGTTGGAAGAAAGCAAGGTAAGTCGTTTCATACTCAAATTCATATTTATCAGTGGTAACACCAGGCTTTGATTTTTACAGACGCTTGCCACTTTACCATGAATGCTGGCTTTTTTCCATATCTAGGATGAGGAGGTCCATCTTTTCCAAAAACTTACGAGAGGTAAGGGGCTATTCAAACGCCCAGATAGTGCCGTAGACAGGATTTCTCAACGGAGGGGGGGGGACATACAGCGTCGTAATTATGGGGGAGGGGGGAACTTTCCCCCCAAACCTGAAAAAATTTTCATTTTCGGGGAAGAAAAATGAAAATTTTTTAAAAAACTTCCCCCCCCCCCTCCCAAGCCCAAACTTACCCCCCCCCCAAATTTGGGCCAAAATTACGACGCTGGGGACATAGTAATGTTTTTTCAAATTTTAGGGGCCCTTATGATAAAGAGAAAAAATTTAAATTTCCCGGCTATGGGGGGGGGGGAGCATGTTCCTCTTGTCCCCTTGCCTATGAACCTGCCTTCAGAGAGTTTCATAGGCAAGGAATGATTAATCGATCATCTATCTTAGGTGTAATTAAAGCTTGTATATTGGGCACTAATGAGACGTCATGTGGGTGGTAAGGTGTTATGTTATGAGATATGATTGATGGAGGGTTTCTATAAGGCAAACTTGAATCTTTTACGACGAGGAGAGGTCCATTTCCAGACCCCTGCCCAGGTATGCTCTTT
>JAQGBS010003304.1:0-11721 GCA_034698545.1 Acrobeloides obliquus
AAGAATGTAAAGAAGCGACCTCAAAACCAAGCCAGTTAATATCTAAATTCAAAAATTGTTAAGCCTAGTTTTAAGGAGAATATCCCTAGGGGCGTCCTGGTTCGTGCACACATTATAATGGAGGCTAAGGACCACTCCCTCAACCCCACTAAATTGTGGGGATGAGACAAGCATGACTTACATTGCATATTATCAATTTGAAGTACTAACATAAACGACAACCCTAAGAATGGTACCACTAATGAAAAAGTTGGAATAGCTGTCTAAAATCTTACTACTATAAACGTGCGATGTTTGTGGGTCCATGTGTCCAGACCACACGTGTACAACCACCCCTCCCCATTAAACCCCTCTGAATTTCGGAAGGGGGGGGGGGTCGCCCGCAACCCGTAGGCCAAAGTGGGTTTTCGCCCGCAGACCAAAATGACTTTCGCCCGCAAATTTTGCGGGTGAGACAGACCGCAGCCCTGCGGGCGAAATGAGAGAAAAATGTTGCGGCTCGCCCGCAGCTGCGGGCAAAAATTTCCTATGATTTTTTCCAAAAATTTACTTAAAAAAAGGTCGTTTTTTTTCGCCCGCAACAAGTCTAAATTTTCGGGGGATGTTTGTACACGTGTGGTCCAGATGATCTTGGGAACGTTTGATTTAAACTCTCGGTGCTATTGCAAAAGTTTTAGGCGACGATAAAGAAGACAATTGACACCAAAATCATCGAAATCAGTGTTTACGGTCAAGGGTTCCTAGCTAGTGTCAAGGTTTCTCGGTCAAGGTTTCCCAATATGGCTTAGGCTTAAAACCCACTCCGCCAGTAACTGGAAAGACTATGTCGACATGTTTGAAAAGGTCTCAGAATTCGCTCAACCAAACTTTTTTGCAATGTATATAGATAGTTATTTACAAAAATAATTTTGGTAGGTCGAGTAATCAAGTAGTTTGCGAGATACAGCCTTAAAAACTTTGACCCGAAGTGATGTTTTTATAGGTAGTGTTGGATTAAAAAAAATTGGGTTTTAAGCTTTAGGCCTCTATTAGAAAAATATCCAGTTTGAGAAATCTTGTCACTGTCGGGAAATCTTAACATATTTGGGAAACCTTATCACAACTGGGAAACTTGTCACGCAATGGAAATCGGAGACAAAATTTTTTGTCCGTTTTTTGCCCTGAGGATAAAGGCGAATAATTCGAATTCTCAAAAAGTTCTTCAAGTCAGCTGATTTTTTGTTCTCGGGTGAGGGGGGTTCGGGTATAGAGAACACGAATTCAAAAGAATTTTTGAATTTTGGCCGCAAGAAAGAGTCAAATAGGAAATTTTTTTAGACTTCGTAAATTTACATATATGTAAAACTTTCAAAAAAATATATAATCCAACTTTATAAATAGGTTTCTGAGCGCTTAGAAGTGCTGCTCTGAGTCACTTTCGGATAAACCATGATCGCTTGTCCTCAATACTTCCTATTCAAAAATTCGCCTTATTTCAAATATAACCTGTAGGATCAAAGAAAATATCATCTGTTTTTGCATTTTATAAGTACTTTCGCTAAGACTATGTCTTATCGATTTTAAATATTTCCAAGTTGCTATTATAAAGACTAGTCCTATTGTATAAGCGAATATTATATCAAATATCATTGTGGCTAGATATAATATGGTCCAGGGATATTTTTTTCCAAACATTACTGAAGAGCAGGTATAGGTTTTGAACAAGTTTAAATAGGAAGGGTATGTCTAAAATCATCAATGTTTCATTTTTTCCATAAATACATTATCACGGCGGCATATCGGTATCGAGAAAGTGGAACTTTTCGAAAACAGCTTAAAATCGTTGCAAATGTGGATATTTGATAGTTTTATGTACTATTTATTGTCAAAAATAACGTTTTCCGGTGTTTTCGACCCAAAGCCTTCGAAATAGCCTAGATTTTTACCAAAATAGCGCTATAAAATGGTATCCAAAAGTAAAAAACTTAGAACTTTTTCAATTCAAATCCGCTTTTGATAACTCTTGTTGCTATTCGTAGCCCAGTATTAATTCTATTTGTATTAAGCCGTTTTTTCTGAAACCTCATTTTCGCTCAGATTTTTCACTTTGAAAATTTTCCATTTTTATGCTATATTTTTTCCCCCCCAAGAATCATGGGTTAGTTTAAAGAAAAAAATTAAATACAAGTCACGAGGATGTTTAAAAAAAATTTTGTCTCATGATCAAGAATTTCATGGAGATATGACCATTACAAGTTTGAGAAATTGGAAAACCCAAAATCTGAGAACCTACAACCTCTTTCTGTGACCTAGCTCCAACAAGTGAAAGTTTTTTTCAAAAATTCTTTCTGGAAGATGATAGTCAGTTATAGGGCTTTCATTCGCACCCAAACTTACAAGACATCGTGTTATTACTGTTATTCAACTCACACTTTCTATATGCTCCATCATCAATTCTTTGGTCCATTCCATCTGCACTGCAATCCCATGCGTCAAAATTGATGGTGATGACAATAACATATGAAATAATCCCATCATAATCCAAATTTTCTTTTTACAAAACCAGTTATCTTTGCTAGCCACAGCAGCGTATCGATAGGCAAATGCGCAAATCAATGAAGCACCACAAACCCCAATAAGAAACATGTATATTTCAAATGGGATGATAGTACCCATGTTAAAGCCCCAATCTTTCATCAAGCCACCAGTACAAAAACCGGGTACTGGAAAAAGTGGTATAGGGATGTAAAATAAAGTAGTATGAATATCAAGTAGCATTGAACATATCTGAAAATTCAAGGCTTTACATTGATCGAAAAGAGTCGAAGCACCGACCTTCATCTTCTAGTTTTCATTGGAACCTAAGCCCCGCCTCTCAAGAACTAACTTTAAAGGCGTTTCCCTATTGAGGATCTTAAGTTTCTGTCCCTTTGCGAAAATGGTTATGTATCGGAAAGGTCGGCTCTTTTCTGGATTTTTAGAACTTACAGAAATGTTAATCAAAAACATTTTATATAGCCCCATATCCTTTGTAGAATGCTTTATGATAACATATAAGGCGAAGAGTGATGAAATAAGATCAATATAAAAATTGATCCGAAGTCCATCTGAATAAGTTTGAATATATTCTTCATCAATTGCTTTAGTCATACTTCAAGTTCTAACAATAAGATTTGAACATAATATATCCCCCATGTATCCCGACTACGTAGGGATGCATGGAGCAGAGCTGTCAGAAAACTTGCTTTGAGGCAAGTTTTACTTGCCTCGAGCCTTTGGTGCAAGTCTGACTTGCCTCACTTTTCTTTTCGCTAAGTTTTTTCTCTTTGATAAGTTCGACAGAAAAGCCATACACGTAGAAATTTTTAAAAAAATTTTTTCTGTCGAACTTATCAAAGAGAAAAAACTTAGTGAAAAGAAAAGTGAGGCAAGTCAGAATTGCACCAAAGTCTCGAGGCAAGTAAAACTTGCCTCAAAGCAAGTTTTCTGACAGCTCTGGCATGGGGTATATTTATTAATTTCTCAAAAAAATCGAATTTTTACGGTTTTCAGGTTTGGGACTGCGCGCAATCGATTTTCGCATAAAATACCCCTCAATGGGTAATTTCATGAAGAAAATAAAATTTTTTTGCCGAGTTTAGTCAACGTTAAGTGGCAGCAACCAGGGGAACTTGTATTAATGTCACGAAATTTCGACATCAAAATTTTGATTTCGCTTCGATTTCGAATTTCGACATAAAATAAATTTGAAAAAAAAAAATTTTCCATCCAATCTCATGAAAAGTTTAAAGTTTCTAGTATTGATCAATCGTTTTAATAACCAATTTTATTGAAAAATATGAACGCTATTTCTTAAGATCTCCAAACCCACTAATTTTTTGTTCTCAGGGATTTTCGACTATGGGGAACACGATGGCGATATTATTTTTTAACAAAAAATTTTGTAAAAATTAAAAAATTAGAGGGTTATCCTCTAAAAACTCAAATTTTTGTCCAAAAATCGGTTATATAAAAACTTGTTAGTGACGTAGTTGAGGGGGGAGAGGAATTCGGGATAGTTCCCTCATTCCTGGAAAAATTTTAATTTTTTCCTAATGATCCCTTATGTTTTTCCCATATTTTTTGAAAAAATTTTTCAAAAATCATCATGGTCCCCCATTATGATTTTTCACCAAAAACGACCAAAATTTGCTATTTTTTCACCAAAAAGGTCCTAAAATTTCCATTTTTTTAATAAAAATTGTAATTTTCTTAGCATTTTCAGCTTAAAAATAAGTATTTCTCAAAAAAAAATTTCGCTGTTTTTTTCTTTAACTAAAGTTTTTCACCAAAATTGCCCTATTTTTCAACAAAAAATCCCCCAAATTTGACATTTTTTAACCAATATTAGTCATTTTCTGATTATTTTAAGCATATAAATAATCATTTTTCAAAAAAATTTTGCCTGCGGCGCTGGTTTTTGCGTTAACTCAAAGATTTCAACAAAATTTTCCTCGAAAATCGAAAACTTCGGAGCGTTTTTCCGCTTAAAAATTAGTGTTTTTCAACAAAAAATTTTCGCGCCGATAGGCGCGAAAAACAGGAGATTAAATTGATTTTTTAAACTTGTTTGAAAACTTGAAAAAATTGCCTTGATCCCCCTTTATGTTTTTGTCTAAATTTTTGAAAACTTTTCGAAAGCATAAGGGGGAACCAAGGTAAAAAAATTTTTTTGAAAAGGTTCCCCCCCCCATTTTTGGAGTCTGGCTACGCCACTAGAACTTGTATAATTTGTTAAAATCGGTTATATACAATGAATTTTTAAAAATTGATTATTTTTTTTAGTATATAGGAAAAAAACGAAGGAAATTTCGATTTCGGATTTCGACTTTATGATTTCGATAGCGCGAAATTTGATGACCGAAATTTCGGTTTCGATTTCGACTTTTCCGATTTCGTGGCATCACTAGGAACTTGCTCCAGATTGTTTGTTGGCCTACTGAGCTACAGTCACTTCCGTTTTATGACAGCGACCACGCAGGGATGCCGACGGGACAATTTGGTATATATGTTACGGGCGTATATCTAATATCTGAATATATTAGATTTGCCCCTGCCTCTGCTAGAGCCTCTTCTCTCGCTTCTAGCGCCTCTGTTAGCGCTTCTTCTGCTAACGCCTCTTCTAACGCTTCTTCTAGCACCTCGGCAGCACCTTTGCTAGCGCTTCTTCTAGTGCCGCTGCTAGCACTTCGTCTAGCACCTCGTCTCTGTTAGCGCTTTTAAAGCACCTCTTCTAGCTCTTTTTCTAGTGCCTCTTCTAACGCCCAGCTAATGCTTCTTCTAGCGCCTCGGCAGCGCCTCTTTTAACGCCTTTCCGGGAAAATCTGATCAGTTCAGATTTTCTAGAGAAGGCGCTATCAGAGGCTAGCAGAGGCGCTAGCAGTGGCAGGGGCAAATCTGATACATTCAAATTCTCTCGGGCGATTCTTAATATATTTATATTCTCCCGGGCGGATCTGATATATTCAGATTCGCCCGTAACATATATAAAAGTCAATTCCTTTATATACCAAATTTTTTCCGCCGGCATCTCTGCGTGGTCGTTATGCCACCGCAGGGTGTCATAAAATGGAGTTTGATTGTACTTTGAAAAATAGTGTCGTCGCTGAATTCCTGTATGCCAAACATTTTACCAATTATGCAAAAAATGTAAGTCAAAAAAATTCGAATGTCATAAAATGGAGCTCACACCGCTAGACAAGGCTTAATTTTGCTAAATCAAAGTTTGATTAAAATATTAGATAATCCGATGATTGCTCAAGCATTAATATGTGAATAATTATTGGAAAACGAGTTGAATTAAGTATTTATACTTGAAGAAACTCGACTACATCAATTGGACAAATTTTTGTTTCAAATTTCGATCTTTAATGAAGCAAAACATACTACACAAAGTGAAAAATTTGTTTGACGCTTTCATTTTTGATGCATGATGTACAAAAAATTAATATGAAAAATCATAACGAGGGATCATTATGATTTTAAAACATTTTAGACGAAAACATAGCGAGTCCAAAAGGGAAAATTTTTCATTTTTCGAATTTCTGGCCATGCCCCCTCCCGCGTTGCCTATGCCCCTTGCAACATCGACGTCTAATATTATAGATGTTTGAGACTTCGGTTTTTGCAGCGCCGATGTTTGCAATGTCAAGCTGTTGCAACGTCAAGGACACAGCTGATAGCATGTTGACGAAATATCTTATCTTGCCTTTATTCTTGTTAAATTTGACTACTTCTAATAACAACCTCCCACACAATACCGCAGATAATTTAACATGAATATGCTCGTGGAACTATTCTGCTCAAGCCGCTCGACATATTAATGCCGTGTATGGGGAAGACTCTACTACATAACGCACATGTCAAAATTGGTATCAGCGCTTTCGTTCTGGTGATAATATCCTCGAAGATGAACTTCGCTCAGGAAAGCCGTCTGAACTAGATGAACAGGTATTAATAGATCTTGTTAAAGAGGACAACCGCCAAACAACACGTGATCTCGCAGAGCAATTTGAGGTCGATCATGCTACAGTGTTAGACATCTCCGTGCTTTAGGTTATGGAAACAAATAGTGCTTGGGTACCCCTGAGCTCACAGAAGCCAACAAATGGCAACAATTACTCATCTCATTGTCTCTACTCAGCCTCTACAATTGCAAGTCTTTTTACCACGCCTAATTACTTGTGATGAGAAGTGGGTTTTTCATATAAACTTTTGCCGCAAGAGACAGTGGGTAGGGGTTGAAGAGAAGCCGTCACCCGATCCTAAGCCAGATTCATATAGAAAATAGTTAATGTTATGAGTGTAGTGGGATTTAGAAGGAGTGATCTATTAGGAGTTATTAAATAGCACGTTACTCACAGCTGCAGTATACAGTCAAGAACTTGATCGATTGGCTGAAGCCGCTCGTACAAAAAGCCCCACAAAGATCATACTCCAAAACGACAATCCCAGACCGCATACCACAACGTTGACCAAAGAAAAACTCTATGAGCTGGGCTGGAAAATTCTACTCCTCCCAGCTTATAGCTGAGTGGAGTAGAATTTCTATTATATTCCTTATTAATTTATTAACAAATTTTATTTCTACATATACGTTTGGTGAATTGAGACTATTGGAATGTTATTGTTAGAAGTTACATGTATTGTAGTTTGACTTCTTCTACGAGAAATACTTTCACAAATAATTGTACCAAGCTTCTTTTTTATGAGAAAGAAAGGCTTTAAGATAACCTTTCTATAAGTGGGTATCGTAAAGCACATCATAAGGGTATTGAAAAAGGAATGTAAAGAAGCGACCTCAAAACCAAGCCAGTTAATGTCTAAATTCAAAAATTGTTAAACCTAGTTTTAAGGAGAATATCCCTAGGGGCGTCCTAGTCCGTGTACACTATAATAGAAGGCTGAGGACCACTCTCTCAACCTCACCAAATTGTGAGGATGAGACAAGCATGGCTTACATTGCGCATTATCAATTTGAAATACTACCATAAACGTCAGTCCTAAGAATGGTACCACTAGTGAGAAAGTTGGAACAGCTGTCTAAAATATTACTACTATAAGCGTGTAATTTTTGTGGGTCCATGTATCTAGGCGATCTCTGGAACTTTTGACTTAAACCCTCGGTGCTATTGTAAAAGCTTTAGAGGACGCTGAGAGAAAACTATTGACATCAAAATCATCGAAATCGGTGACAAAAATTTTTGTCCATTTTTTTGCTCTTGGGGACCAAGGCGAAAAATTCGAATTTTCAAAAAGTTCTCCGATCGGCTGATTTTTTGTTCTCGCGGCGGAGGGGGAAGGGTTCGGATATGGGGAACACGAATTCGAAGGAATTTTTGAATTTGACCCGAAAGAGTTGAATCGAAAAATCGATTGCGTGCACTTCCGAACCTTGAAAACGTTTCCTTGATCCTGATTCAGTGAAAGAATCGGTGTATTGAAGCGAAAACTAGGTGGGAAATCGATTGAACGCATTCCCGCTTCGGCGTCAAGGAAGCATTTTCAAGGTTCGGGAATGCGCGCAATTAATTTCCCTCCTAGAAAATGAATCGACGGTTTTCTCAAAAAATCCTAAAGTGTTTGATTTTCGCTTCAATACACTAATTTCTTCTCTGAATCAGGATCAAGAAAGCGTTTTCAAGGTTCGGGAGGGCGCGCAATCTATTCTTCGCATAAAATCACCTTAGAGGGTCACTTATTAAGAAAAAATTTTTAATTTTCTACCCGGTCCTATTTTGACCCCCCCCCCCTTTTCACGAGGTGACCACAAACCGGACCTCGCTCGAAGATATTTTCGGATAAACCGCAATCGCTTGGCCCCTGGTACTTCTATTATTTCAAAAATTTGTCTTATTTCAAATATAACCTGTATTATCAAAGAAAATATCAACTGTTTTTGCATTGTATAAGTACTTTCACTAACAGTATATCTTATCGATTTTAAATGTTTTAAAATTGCTATTATAAAGCCTAGTCCTATTGTATAAGCGAATATTATATCCAATGCTACTATGGCTAAATATAATATAGCCCAGGGATATTCTTTTCCAAACAATAAAATAGCACAGGGATGGTTTTTGAACAGGTTTAAATAGGAAGGATATCTCTAAAATCATAAATGTCTCATTCTTTTCCATAAATAAATAGAATTTCACGATTCCTTTTGTGAACCTCTAGTTTATAAATTTGGTCTAGGAGTCCCTTCAGATAAAGTAGAAGGAAAGGGTAACACATATAATGTCAAAATTTTGATTTTTTAAATAAAAAAGCCCTCAAATGGAGATTTTTTGTGCTCGGAATCGGAATTGATCCACCAGAACAATTACATTTTCCACAATATGATAAATTTTTGAGGTAGGATATTTTATGATATGATAGGTCAGGGTAGAATAGGACAGAGCAGGTCATGGCAGAGCGGTTAAGCCAGGGCAGTGTAGGGCATGGAATGTGGAATAGCAAGAGGTATTACTATTATTTAACTTACACTTTCTATATACTCCATCATCTTTTCTTCGGCCCCTACCATCCAATATGCCATCAGATGCATCAAAATTGATGGTGATGACAATAGCATATGAAATAACCCCATTACAACCCAATTTTTCTTTTTATAAAACCAGTATTCTTTGCTAGTCAAAGCAGCGTATCGATAGGCAAATGCGCAAATCATTGAAGCACCACAAATCCCAATAAGAAACATGTATATTTCAAATGGGATGATCATACCCCAGATATAGCCCCAATCTTTCATCAAGCCACCAGTACAAAAACCGGGTACTGGAAAAAGTGGTACAGGAATGAATGTTAAAGTAGCGTGAATATCAAGTAGCATCGAACATATCTGAAAATGTAAGGCATTACATAGGTCGAAAAGGGTCGAAGTACCGACTTCCATCTTCTAGTTCTCATTGGAACCTAAGCATCCTTCCAAGGACTAACCTTAAAGGCGCTTCCCTATTGAGAAGCTTAAGTTTCTGTCCCTTTGCGAAAATGGTTATATATGGGAAAGGTCGGCTCTTTTCTGGATTCCTAGAACTTACAGAAATGTCAATCAAAAATATTTTATATAGCTTCATATCATTTGTAGAATGCTTTATGATAATATATAAAGCGAAGAATGATGAAATAAGAGCAATATAAAAATTGATCCGAAGCCTATCTGAATAAGTCTCAATATATTCTTCATCTATTGCTATATTCATACTTCAAGTTCTAACGAATGAATGATGTGAACATAATAATGCCATAAACACTTTACAATTAAATATTTTAGACTATAACAAAATTAGCGTTAGCACGCATTCTAAGACGGAATAAAGAAAGAGAAGTAGAATTCTCAAGAATTTTTCTTCTATAGGGTATAAATGTATGAGGCACAAATGAAGCACAAATCTTGTTTTACAATTTTTTTTCACATTATTGCGAAAATTAAATTATTTTTGGCTTATTTAATTAGATCCATAATCGATGTTTGCTTCAATAATAAACATTTTTTGATTTTCTCCATTAAATAAACGTTTTAAGGGATAATTGTTCATATATTAGTTTTTATGGAATGGTGAAAATTTAGGTGATATATTTAAATTTTGAGGCTGCATAATTTTAAACCATCATCATAAAAAAGTAATATGGGGCCATCCAGATATTACGTAATCAATTTTTCGGGTTTTTTGACCCCCTGTAATCAACCGTAATCATTTGGATACCCCCTCCCATGATTACGTAATCAATGGAAAAATTTTTTAAATAAAAGTCAAAGCCTTATAAACAATTTTTATAACAAAAATGTGATATATATGGCAAATGTTATTTGGTTTTATTAACCATTGATAATTTCAAACAAAGCATTGTAATAGTGGCGTAACCAGACTTCAAGAATGGGGGGGGGGAACCTTTTCAAAAAAATTTTTTTACCTTGGTCCCCCACTTATGTTTTTTTGAAAATTTTTCAAAAATTTGGGCAAAAACATAAGGGGGAACCAAGGCAATTTTTTCGAGTTTTAAAAAAATTTCAAAAATCAATTTATCCCATGTTTTTCGCGCCTACGGGCGCGAAAATTTTTTGCTAAAAAACACTTATTTTTAAGCGGAAAATGCTCCAAATTTTCGATTTTTGATGAAAATTTTGTTGAAATCATTGAGCCAATGCAATAACCAGCGCCACAGGCAAAAAATTTTTGAGAAATACTTGTCTTTAAGCTGAAACTGCTCAGAAAATGACAATTTTTGTAGAAAAAATAGAGATTTTAGGACCTTTTTGGTGACAAAATAGGAAATTTTGGCCAATTTTGAAGAAAAATCATAATGGGGGACCATTATGATTTAAAAAAATTTTAGACAAAAACATAGGGAGTCCAAGAGGGAAAATTTTTCATTTTTCGAATTTCCGGCCATGTCCCCTCCCCCCCCCCCACCGCGTCGCCTATGCCCCTGTAACATCGGCGTCTATATTATAGACGTTTGAGACTTCGGCTTCTGCAGCGCCGATGTTTGCAACATCAAAATTTGATCACGTCGTAATATCGGGGCGCGAAGCGATCGTCGTGAATAGTTTTTGCTAAAAAATAATATCGCCATCGTGTTCCCCATGTCGAAAAACCCCCAATTACAAAAAATCTTTTTGGTGAACTTTTTGACAATTCGATTGTTTTCTGTTTTTCACTGGATCCCATTTTTGGTCACACTTTGTTACGTGGGCAAGATTCCTTGACGGGAAGGGACACAGCTGTTAGCATGTTGATGAAATATCTTGCTAAATTTGACTACTTCTAATATCAACCTCTCACAATGCCAGACCGCATACCACAAAGTTGACCAAAGAAAAACTCTAGGAGTTGGGCTGAGAAATTCTACTCCATCCAACTTATAACTGGGTGGAGTAGAATTTTTATTATATGCCTTATCAATTTATTAACAAATTTTATTTCTACATATACGTTTGGTGAATTGAGACTATTGGATTCTATTGTTAGGAGTTACATGAATTGTAGTTGTGCGACTTCTTCTACTAGAAACACTTTCGCAAATAATTGTATCAAGCTGCTGTTTTATGAGAAAGAAAGGCTTTAAGATAACCTTTCTATAAGTGGGTATCGTAAAGCACATCATAAGGGTATTGAAAAAGGAATGTAAAGAAGCGACCTCAAAACCAAGCCAGTTAATGTCTAAATTCAAAAATTGTTAAACCTAGTTTTAAGGAGA
>JAQGBS010003305.1:0-11721 GCA_034698545.1 Acrobeloides obliquus
ACATGTGATTGGATACAACGATTCCTAAAATTTTCTAGGGTTAGCAGAGTCCAAAAATGACGTGGTTCCGGACTCAAGAAGATCCTTTAAGATGGATTCAGGATCCAGGTACCTGAGTTCTTGACTAGAAATTACCGAATCAGTACTCTGTACTTTTAGTTCTGATCCATGTTGGAACCCCGACCAAATCCCATAGAGTCCAAATTTGTTCGGGGCCAGATGAGGATTGTATCCAAGTGACTCAGAGCTCATCTGATATCTTGAAATTACGGGCCACCGTTGGTCTTATACTTCAATCTAGAACTCAAAGACCCCCTGACTTATGATACGAACTCAATGGAGTAAGTTCTAGACTAGGTACTTTGTCCATTTTAAGGCTCTATTATGGTCTATAGAAACTAAATAGGTTCAAAGTTTTTTTAATCGTGGACCTAAAAGATCCAGAACTCATTAGGGTCCCAAACAGGAACAACTCTATAACCCGAAGGTACCGGATCACTTGGTTCTTATGGGACCTACTCGGGTTCCCAATTGATTATAGAACAGAGCCCCTGACATAGTACGCTTTTGGGTTCGGAAACCAATGAATCTGACCCACCCCTATTGGACACGTAGTATCTGAAAGACCAAACTATGTGGGCTCTATGGATCATACTCTGGGTCCCAGATGAAGTACAGGACCATAGTCCCCATAACATAGTACCCCTTAGGTTCGGAAATGAATAGATCATATCCCCTCCTCTCCTTAATTATATAGGACCCAAAGGTATCGGATCATATAGGTCCTACTCAGGGTCCCAAATCGACCCAGGACCGTGGCCATCTGACATGGTACCCAAATGGGTTCGAAAACCAATGGATCTGAACTACCCCTTGAATAGGGAGATCTCAAAGATACTGTATAATATGCGTCTTATGGGCAGGGTGTCCACATTGTCTTATTTATAAGATTTTGTCTTATTTTTCGACCTTTTTCTTATTTTGTCTTATTTTTCATCGAAAATCTTATTTTTGAACATTTTGAATTTTTAACCCCTGTGAGTCACTCAAAACGGTTTTTTCGGAGCCCTTAAAGTCTTTTCACCTAATTTAAAAAGTAATCGATAGAGGAATACTTGGGGTACAATCGATTACATTTTGGTGTAAAATCTACCTTATTTTATATTTTCTACGCCACTTTGAAGTTGGGGGTACCCCTGCAATTTTGTACCCTCCCTTCAATCATCAAAATTGAACTATGAATGCTTTTTAATATGTTTTTGCTTCTTTTTTAAAAATTTTTCAAATAAATACCTAAATTATATTAGAAACCATCTTGTCTTATTTTTTGAAGTCCGATCTTATTTTTGTCTTATTTTTGGAGAAAATTTGTCTTATTTTCCAAAATCCCATGTGGACACCCTGCTTATGGGTCTTACTCGGTCCAAATTGAGTGCGGGACCAAAAGCCTCCACTAACTTAGGACCCCTTCAAGTTCGAAAACAAATTGTTCAGAGCCATCTTCAAACTCTGGTGATTAGAAACAACTTTAGTACAATACCTGGTGATTTAGGCCGATTCTTTTTACCACCTTCATATCTTGCTACTAGACCCATAGCTGAACTAAACAGCCTTGAAAATGCTTTACATAAATATAATCGTTGTTCTTGAGAGCATTGAAATAGAGTTAATATGATAGAGCTGCATGAAATAAATAAAGCAGCCATTATCATAAGATTTAATCTTATAGGAAGAAGGATTCCATATCTAAAAATTGACTATTTTGCTACATGACGTTAAAAAGTTTTAAAAAAAATTTTTTTCTTGTCGAACATGAAAATTAGTTCACTTTGGTATGAAATTTTTTTCAAAAAAATGACATTTTTTCGTTCCCTCTCTTACCTTATAAGACATCCAACAATATAAACAACATATAAAAGAACACTAGTAGATAGAGAGGAGGAACATGGCGGAAGTGTAAGAGCGTTCCAATGGGTGATGGGAGAAGCATCACAAGTAAAAGATAGGTCATCCTAAAAAAATTTTAACTAACATTTTTTCTTGTTTTGGTCTAAAATTTTTGGCATGTCAAAACCAGGATGCATGACTTAATTAACACTAGGCAGGTCGAGAGTGCTAAAGACGGCTTCTGTAGTAGTTTTTTATGTTGAATACGATCCCGCAAAAATAAAAAATTTTGAATACGATGCCCGCTCTCATTTTGATGATTATCGACTGTTGTTAATCGGGTGATATTCTCAGTGCATTCACCCAAGCTTTAAAACGCACTCTAGCTGTCGGAAACCGAATGCCAGTGAATGCAGATGAACGAGAACCGCAAACTGGGCAAACTTCTTCAAAAATAAATCGAAAGTTATCAAAATTCCTAAAATTACAATGTAAGCTGACAAATCGCTAAAATATACATTGAAGAGAAAACATAATAATGGCATAAGAATTTATGAACGATAATCAAAAATCATATCAGGTCCACCGGCGAAAATGTCGATAGCATGTTATAGTCGTAGGACTTGGTGTGTAGAATATAGAGCTATCAGAAAAGTGACAAACTTGTCACTTTTTGTGACAATTGTTACAAATTGTGGCAAAAAATTTTTTCACTTTTCTTTTCACTAAGTTCTTGCTCTTTGATAAGTTTGACAGAAAGCCAATCAACGAAGGAATTTATTATTATTTTTTAGGCTAATAGGCTAAAAAATAATAATAAATTTCTTCGTTGTCTGGCTTTACTGTCGAACCTATCAAAGAGCAAAAACTTTGTGACAAAAAAATTTTTCACTTTTCTTTTCACTAATTGTGACAATTGTCACAAAAAGTGACAAGTTTGTCACTTTTATTATAGCTCTAGTAGAACACGAATCACCCCATGTCCACTATTATAAGTGGGGTTGTTGTCGACATAATCTGCTTGGAAGCCATATATCCATGGTTTATGAAAAAAGTGTTGTACTCTATGCGCTATAACTTTTAAAGGAAATAAGCTCGAGATGAGGTTAAGATATGATAAAATTCTCAAACGCAGCGCTACATTTTCATATATTAACTTCCATTCTATCATGGATTATTTGTATAGAAAAATGCAAAACAATTTTTTGCTTAAAATAGGCTAAAAAACAAACAACCATTGTTTTGTTTTTAAGCATACGGGCGCTAGTAGCCGTTTCAAGAGTGAGGACTTTCTGTATTTTGTAAAGCTTGATTCATATTACTATTCTATAACGTTATCCCGGTTCAAAATACGCTTTCTTGGTTTTTTACAGACCTCAGAATCTTGACACCTACCTACATTAAGAAGCAAAATTGAATCAACACCCTTCCGAAAATCGCAAAAAAATGTTTTGGGCCTAAATCTGACTCTACAAAGCCATTTTTGACGCTCTTTTTTCAGAACAGGGTAATCGGATACGGAGAATTGATTGGTGCTATTATTTCCATTTCAAGTTCGCATATTTTTGCTGTAATTCATCATTTTTACAATGTACTATAACGGAAATATTTTTGCAAAATCGATTCAGCATGAAAAACTGCTACAGAAACCGTCTTTAGCACTCTCAACCTGCCGAGTGTTAATGGCTTAAACCTAATGAGATCGAATTACTCCATAAACTGGTTTCATTACCTTCTTGTCCATGCTAGAAATGGGAAAATATACGCTAATGTATAAAGAATTAACATTAGGTATCTTGCGGTTCTTTAGACTTTTTGATTATTATAATTTTGAAATTTTTTGCATTAGGACTTTGTACCGAGCTCCTGTTCATAAGTTCATAAATACACGTTTTCGGAATGTTTCAAGTTAGTTTGTCACCTATATATGCACGACATATGCACGTTTGTTATCAGGTCAAAAGAGTACTTTTATGGCCTATTTTTTGTATTTTACTCCCATAATGGTTATCTAGCTTCCGTTAGTTTACATTAAGTTATCGTAAAATATTGCATTAAAGAAAATTTTTCTTGCAAATTCTGCACGAATTGAGAACAAAAACGTCATTTTGTTAAAGGGGGTATGAAGGTTATAGGCAAATTTCCAAAAAAAATTAGTTTTTTAAAAACCTCTACAGGGATAATTTTATGATAAAATCGATTGCGCCTATTTCCAAAGAATCTTTTTTCATCAAAAATCAAAAAAGTTGTAAATTTTCGCGCATTACTTGTAAATTTTTTGCGCATTACTTTTTTACTTTGACCATGTGTGAAAATCATGAGTATAAAAAACATGTATAAACTTTTGTTTTTAAAAAATTTTTAGTTTTTTTTACCTGTATAACAGCTTCCACACCAGCTTGAATAATATCTGTCTGCAAATCGAAAATTTGCATATAATCACAATCCTCTCCTTGCCAATTGTTGTTATTTTCCACGAATAAACCTCGTTTAAAACTATGCGCTTGGTACGCAGCTTGGATCCTGTCCAAAAATCTTCCAGAGTGACGTTTTTGAATAATTCTTAGGCGTTTTCCATGAAGTGGTTCATGACACAAACGAGGAGCATATTTTTCTTGAATTTTGTGCAAAAATTTCACATAGTAATGCGGGAGTTCGCCCCAATTTTTTCCAGAGATTATTAGAAAAACTGTAGACAAAATTGGGATTAATAAAATAGCAAAATAAATTAGCAAAATTACAAGAAACATCCTAAAAAATTTTTAGTAAGTGAAAAAATTTACTAACAAGATAATAGAACAATAGAATAAGAGCTATTGACCGGTAAAAAAATCCTAGAAATAAAAAAAGAGGAGCTCAAAAATTGATTTTGAGAAGTAAAAATTATTTTTACCTCTATAAATTAGATTTTCGGTGCAAAAATTGATTTTTAACCTAAAAAACTACATTTTTGGACCTAAAAATTGATTTTAAAGGTATTTTAACTCTAAAATTAGATTTTTTCGACCTCAAAAATTAATTTTTAGACCTAAAAATTGAATTTTTAGGTTTAAAAATATATGGAACATCCTAAAAATTTTTCTTAAGTGAGAAAATTTACTAAGGCAATAGGATAAGTGCTACTGGTTGATAAGAAAAATTCCTAAGAAATAAAAAATTTACGGCACGTGCATACAAAAGATGGACAAACTACTTTGTTATGTCGAAGACATTTTCTTTTCTTGATTTATTTGGGCTAGTCGGTTGATTTAACAAAAACATTGAAAATCAAGTTCAAATTTAAAAAATTAGTCAAAAAATCGAAAAAGTTGTTCAAAAATTGAAAAACGGTCGATAGCATGTTATAGTCGTAGGACTTGATGTGTAGAACAAAGAGCTATCAGAAAAGTGACAAACTTGTCACTTTTTGTGACAATTGTCACAATTTGTGACAAAAAGTTTTTCACTTTTCTTTTCACTAAGTTTTTGCTCTTTGATAGTTCGACAGAAAGCCAATCAACGAAGAAATTTATAACTCCTTTTTGGAAAAAAGAATTAAGTTAGCATAGGCTTTAGGTCTTAAAACACTAAAAGCATAAAAAAATGATCATTTTTCAGGAATAAATTGGCCATAACTCAGTCAACTTGTTACCAAAGGCCAAATCCAATATACCAAAATTTTCCTCGGAATCTGGGCTACAACTTTTGGGAAAATCATTTGAGTTGAAACCCCCGAAACTGAAAATCCAATCTGTGTCAATACCATGTCAAAAAATCCGAGAATGTCGCAAAGATTGGCTCATAACTTTGTATTGCAGCAAAAAATTTCTGTAAATGTCTATATTTTTGTATATGTCCATATAAGAGTAGTAGCGATGATTTTCAGCTCTTCAATGAGTGATCAACGAGCTACAGCCCCGACTTAAACCCCCTCAACTACAGCGTATGGAGCATTTTAGAGGAGAAAGCGTATGCGAAACCCTGTCGAATCGTTGAAGCGTGCATTGAGGAAGACATGAAATGAGATCTCTGTTAAAAACAACTTGAATTAAGCGGAAGTCGAACCCTCGACCAATAGACTCAATGTCTGCACTGCAACCAACTACGCCATTTAAGCATGCTAATTTCCTTATTAGTTGACGATATTTTCCTAATTCAACAATAATTTAAAAACTTTTTGCACTTGTTAGTAGACAGATTAAATAACTCAAATATGCAAATTTTATTAATAAACTCAACCAATAATTTTATTTAACATTGAACAAACAACAATTTTTCTAGGGTAAAAATTTTTTAAAATTCTTTTTGCATATAAAAAACTACATTATATTTGCAGATTTAAAAAAATCGCATTGAAAAATGCAAATCTTTCATTGATTTGAAAAATTTTGAAATCGGGTAGATATTTTTGAACGCCCTGTATTTCTTAAACTTCGCATGAAAACAATCTTTGTTTTTAATTTAAACCCAATAAGACTATAAACTTACTCCACCTCCTAGTTAT
This sequence comes from Acrobeloides obliquus, assembly GCA_034698545.1. Taxonomy (NCBI): domain Eukaryota; kingdom Metazoa; phylum Nematoda; class Chromadorea; order Rhabditida; family Cephalobidae; genus Acrobeloides; species Acrobeloides obliquus. The sequence continues at coordinate 6,371 of JAQGBS010003305.1, forward strand.
TAATAAAACTTACACCACTTCCTGGTCTTGTTTTTTAATATTCATGTACACGATCATATTAATAATCTGTAGCATAAGAAATCGCGCACTATTAAAATAATATTAAATGAGGAATTTTAGAACAATTTTATTTATGTACCGAAAGAAAACACACTTTTTGAACAAAAATAATGTGATTGCGTACAGGAAATAGATTACATGAAATTACGTCAAAAAGCTGTAGCTAAACTTAATTACTCTATTTTTGATTTATCGTTCAAGAATTTAAAAGAAAAATCTAGAAGCATAAATAACGTTATTTGTCGTAAATTTCGAAAAGTCATACAAAATTTTCACTTTCCGGCTTTGAATGTGTATGTCTCTCTCGTTCCCCAGGCGTTGCAGGGCCCAATTAATTCTCCGGTACAAAAAAAGGATATTTTAAATATTTTTTGCCTTTCATTACCGCGTCCCTTATCGAGGTTAATTACCGGCCTTTTCTTACCACGGCGCAGGAAAATGGTGGAAAAATGTTTTCCACTATTTTCGTGCGCCATGTTACCGGCTTGTAAATCTTTAATTTGATTTTCGAAATGGCTGACAGTTTTGTAGCTAAAAAATGATACATGAGACACTTTTTTGATGGTTATTGAATGGTTGGTCGCAAATTTCGATCTTGAAGTATTACCAACATCAACAATGTTGCTTATTATCAAAAACCTAACTCAATATGAAAAGATATCACATCTGAATTATTAATCTGTAATTAAGTCACAGTTGCTGTGCCACAAAAAATTCTCGAAGTCAATGGCTGTGTTCGATTAACAGATCTAACTCAATCAAAAACATCATGTAAAAGTTGCACCAGAGCAGCCATTTCGGTTTCATTATACCATTCATTTAATCCGCCCGGTTGGATGATTAAATCCCAGCTGAGAACTCGATTGTCGTCAGCATAAATACCAATAACATCTTTAACATAATTTTCACTTAGGAGACCATTGTGATTGGTCCACTAGGGCTGCCTCACTAGGTGATTGTAACCATGCTAGACTGGTAAAATTTTAACAGGGGTAGTGCACAATGATTGGGGATAAGAGTGGAGTAGGAGGAGAGAGTGGTGAAATGTTACTGAAAAATCGTTAACGAAAACGGCTTTTTGGAGTCCTAAATGTAATTTTAAAATTTGGTCGTTTTCTTGCGTTACTTTATATTAAAAATTTATTGAAATATATTATTTTTTATATCACATTCAAAAATGGATATTTTAAATGTATTAATTATAATCACGACTTCTCAGACTTCCTTCTCTTCCTCCATTGTTGGCATTACCAGCATCACCTTGTTGTTGACCTCCATATGCACCACCCTGATAACCAGCACCAATTTGTTGACCTCCATATGCACCACCCTGATAACCAGCACCAATTTGTTGACCTCCATATGCACCACCTCTAGGTTGTTCATCTACTGTTCCACCCTGTCCAATATAGTGTGGTGGAAGCTGACCAGGACGACCAAGCATTTCATTATAACTACCGGCTTCGTTAAAGAAATCTCCTCCAGCGAATGAGTCTCCTTTGGGTTTGGGCCTTTTAGTCGTTTCTGCTATTCCACTTGTAGTGAGTTCAACGTAGCGTGGTGGAACTTGGCCATCTTTTCCAAGCATTTCATTATAAGAACCACCTTGATTAAGAAAATCTCCACCAACAAACGAGTCACCCTTGGGTTTTTTAGGCGTTTCTACTGCTAAACAAATAATAGCAAATATTGATATGGTCGCACAAGAAATTATGAATTTCATGATCTAAAAATAAGATTTAGAAATCAGTATAATGAACTATGGAGATATATCACAGAGTGCGCCCCTTTTTCCTGACAAACAACAACAAACCACAATTTGGAATGGCAACTTTAAAATCAGATTTTTCGAACTTATAAATACCCATAATCTTAAGATCATATTTCGACAAGCGATCAAGTTTAATGGTCCTGCGCTCTCTGAAAAATTTGTCTTTATTACAACTTTCATCAAAACAAATTTACTCCTTCATAATATATTGTTTTATTTCGTCTAAACAAAAACAGTCATTCGATCATTAGAAACAAAAATAAGGAAGTTGAAAAACTGTAAAAAAATATATCGAAAACAACCAAAAGAAGTAAAACCAACTTCTGATTTGTTTTCGAGTGTACCATTCAGTAATTCATGATTTGTTTTTGTATTATGTTTTGATAATGTTAGTGATGTGTAAAAATCCAGATTTCGTTGGGATAAAACGATTTTGAGATTCCTTTAACCCTAGTCGGAATTAGTAAAAAAAGTTCGAGGGAGGTCTAAGGTCGACAAAAAATTGCTGGGGGGAAAGGTACTTGAAATTTGTTGACTAAAAAATTCGTTTTCTTAAAAAATTCCAAATTTTTACCTTTTTCATCAAAAATTGCAATTTTCTTTGGCAAAAATGGTTTTTACACATTCGGCGCAAAAAAAAGTCAGAAGGTAGATGATCTCTCAAAAAAATGCATTACCCCTACTCATGTATGCCCAATTTTAAGAAAATTGAAACTCGAATTTTCGGTTTTTATTTAATCTATCCGATTTCGAATCATTATTAATAAATTGATAGGCGTGCAACATAAAATATTCAGCATTTTAAATTTATCATTTTTTAGAAATCCCAAAAATGAAATCATTATTGATCATTTTATCCTCATTCTTAATATTTTATACTGTTATGGGTATTGAAGAAAAGCCCACGGAACAAGCTGCATTAAAATCTGGCGCACAAGGAAAGAATGCCACAAAACCAAAGGGTGATTTTTGCTGGAGGAAACTTCATAAATAGCCAAGGAGGCCAAGTTTACAGCTGGGATCTTGGAGGTGGAAGAAGAAAACGTGACGCTGTATTGGATAAAAAGGCCCCTGGAAATGTAAAAGAAACTCAAAGCAAGAATGCTACAAGACCAAAAAGTGATTCATTTGCCTGTGGAGACTTCATAAACCAACAAGGAGGTCAAGTTTACAACTGGGATCTTGGAAGGAGAAGACGTGATGTGGTCCTTGAGCAATCTGATATAAGCAAAACTTTAAAAGGAACTCAAGGAAAGAATGCTAGTAGACCAAAAGGAGATGATTTTGCAGAAAGAAACTTTTATAACCAAAGAGGCAAAGTTTACAACTGGGATCTTCAAGGAGGAAGATAATAAATAATCTTATTTATTTACCGCATCCCCTATGGGGATGCGCATGTTTGTTTTGTTTTAGGGGATTTCTACGCTCATTTTTAGGTTTTTGCATTATCTTTTGTCAGATAAAAGCTATTGATTTAATTTTCTCTTGAAATTTTTTTACAGACCAACAGCTACATAATGGTGGGTCGCTTATAGGATGTTGTAGACAGGTCAGAAAATTCAAAAAAATCCACGTAAAGCTTCGAACAAGGTTTTGAATTTTGTATACACCTTGGATTGAATTGAAATGACTTTAAAAAATATTCCAAAGCGTCAATCTTATTAAATAAACTCGACTTGTAGCCCAGTCAAACCGTTATACGGGACCTTCGAATGTTCAAGAAAGTGTCTCTTAATGGTTGTATAATTTTTTAAGATAAATGGCTTTAACAAGATTAATAAACTTATTCATACAATTTTGTAGAAATTGAGAATATGAAATTTCTTAAAGAGGAAAGATTTTAATATCTTTTTTGCAAGTTTCTCACCAACCTTTATGGAAAATTAGTTAGAATTCATAATTTTCATAATAAATTAGTTTCTTCATAATATATTGTTTTACTTCGCCCAAATAAAAACAATCGTTCGATCATTAAAAATAAAAATAAGGAAGCTGAAAAACTGTATAAAAATATATCGAAAGCAATCAAAAGAAGAAAAACCAAATTCTGATTTGTTTTGGTGTGTTTTTATACAAAATTTAAGAAACTACCTAAATGAAAACATTTTACTAGTTTGGATTAGCGACGCAAAATGACAGGGTTCAAAATCCGGAAAATCTTTATACTTTTCCTAAAAATGACCCTTATAAGGGTTTTTCTATGCAGCGAATTGAATGCGATTCCCGATGTGTGGAAATGCTTCCTTGACCTTGATTCAAGGTCGGTGTATTGAAGCGAAAATCAAAACTTTTAGTTTTTTATGCGGGAAAAATGAACGTTTCTGAGGATTTTCGAATTTAGAGTCACATTTTTAACAAAAATCAAATGTTTATGAAGTTTTTACAATTTTTCGATCTTCGAAATCTATTTCACTTATAAAAATACCCTTATACCCAGAAACGTCCATTTTTTACATAAACAACTAAACGTTTTGATTTTTGCTTCAATATTATCGACCCTGAATCAAGGCCAAGAAAGCATTTTCACGCGTCGGGAATGCGCGCATTTGATTCGCCGCATAGAAAAACCCATATAGGGGACATTTTTAGGAAAAATATATATAAATATTTCCAGATTTTGAACTCTGTCATTTTGGGTAGCTAATCCGAATTAGTACCGGTAATCCCTTTTGTAATAGAAAAAGACGTGATTTTGTTTCTGATAAAGAGTCCTTTGAACAAGGTTATATAAAATCAACCAAAAAAAGTTACTCATGACAAGAATGCTGCTAGACCAAAAGGAGATGATACAGCTTGTGGGGCTAATCCTGGTAGCAATGAGCAGAAGCTCTCAATTTATTCCACTTGGGATCTTGGATATGGCAGAAAAAGAAGGAGTGATACTGTTTCCGATAAAAAGTCATTTGAAACTGTGAAAGAAACCCAAGGCAAGAATTCTAATATGCCAAAAGGAAATGATTCTAAAACTATAGACTTTTACACTTTACTCGTAGATGGGATTTTGAACCTAGACGAAAAAGAAGTGATACTGTCTCCGAAAAAAAGACCCCTGAGCAAGCTGAAAGAAGGCTAATGTTGAAAGGAACTCAAAGAAAGAATACTACTAGGCCAAAAGGAAATGACTCTACGAATGGAGACTCTTACAGTCGAAACTGGAATCTTGAACTTGGACGAAGAAGACGTGATGCTGTTTCCGATAAAAAGGCACTTGAACAAACTGATATAAAGCAAACTGAAAAAAGTACTCACGGCAGAAATGCTACAAGACCAAAAGGAGATGATTTTTTATGTTGGTAACGGATTCATGATTGTTGGAGGAAAACATCTTTGGATAATTGAATGGAAAAGAAGAAGATAAACAATAAAATATAACATTAGAAAATTTATTGTCATTCAAAATTGTTTCATTAAATTAAATAATTATATAAAAGTATAATTAAAAAATAATTTATTTGCCAAAAGCAAGTGGGTTGAATGGTAGGTCGACATCCCAGTGATATATAGCGTTTCCTCGTTGAAT
>JAQGBS010003306.1:0-11720 GCA_034698545.1 Acrobeloides obliquus
TTCGGGAAACTATTCTACTGGAAGTAGTAATGCAACATCTGCTAAAAGGAAAAAACGTGAGAGTGAATTTGAAAATGGGCTTGAAGAAACACTTATTCGAGAAAAACGACAGGCGGGGTAAGATTTGGGGATTTTGTTTTCTTTTGAAGCTAGGTACCCCAAAAATTGACCAATTCGCAATTTTCCGGGATTCGAACCCGCGCCTTTAAAGTACAAATCAGTCACTTTACCCACTCGGCTATGCGGAAAACCCCTAAATCCCCACGATATGATACTCGTTTTGAAGCTCTTGGCGAGCTGAATCGACACCATATGCACCCACTTTTTTGAAGGTTCAGTAGGACCATCTAAATTTTCATGAAACCATGAGCAGTATCATCTAATTTTCAAGGAGCCATCTAAATTTTCATGTTTTTAGTGGAACAACTTGTGCTCCTGGTACAACGTGTTCAGGAAGTTCGCCATGCATACTGTCTATATCTCTTACAACTACAACTTTAGACCCCACAACCACCATGGGACCATCAACTACCATTGCAATCAACGCTACTTGTGTTATTGACGTGTATGAGACGACGTCAACTTCTACTACAACCACAACCGAGGAACCAACAACTACCATGTTGACATCAACAACAACCGAGGAACCGACAACGACCATATTGACAACGTCAACAAGTACCACGACTATCGAACCAAGTACAACAACAACAGATATAACTAGCACAGTGCCTACTACGACGGTTGCTACTACGACAGGTGTAACAACAGCAACTAGTGCAGCACCGACTACGACAACTTTATCTGCTACCACAACAACTAGTGCAGTACCCACCACGTCAACTGTTTCAACAGCTGCTACAACAGTGACTAATACACTAGTTACAACAACAGTATCTACGACTGCAACAACGATACCTACTACGATGACGGTTTCAACCACAGCTGCTACGACGCCAACTAGTACCGTACCTACTTCAACAACGGTTCCAACAGCTTCTACCACAGCTAAGACGACAATTATGACACCTACAACGACTACTAAATTGGTCCCCATTCCAACAACTATAGAAACGACAACTATGGACAAAGTCACATCGTTTGCTAAAACAACTGATCCACCTACTACTACATTAGAACCAACGACGCCTGATAAAATGACAACGTCGATTGCAGTTACAACTGCCGAAGAGACTACACTAGCCACGAATATACAAGTGACAACAAATGACTTTTCATCCAGTACTATGTTGAGTACTATTTTAACCACCACCGGCGCAGCATCATCAACTCCATCATCTACTAATCCTGCTCCAAGTTCGGCTTCTTCAACCCCACTATCGACAACCTCGATTTCAACAGCTTCAAGCTCGACGATGAGCTCCAGCAAAGCTACAACGAAGAATTCAGCAAATACCTCAACGAAATCGAGCTCTGCCACAACTTCAAAAAGTGCTTCGATTTCTTCAAAATCTTCAACAAAATCACAAACTCCATCCAGTAGCAAGTTTACTACAGCAATCACAATGACAACTGGTTCGAATATGTCGAATAAAACGACATCAAATTTCAATAACTTGAATCATAGCTCAACAACTGATCCAACAAATATTGGAGCAACCACAAATGATGGTTCGGGAAATACAATTACGACTACTGTGTTAGATAGTAGTTCAAATGGAGATGGAAAAACTACATTCACCCCAACAAATGATCCAAGAGCTGGGTGGACCTTAACAACGAAAAACGAAAACTCAGGATTGGAAACTACGGATGACAAGGCTAGTACTACACAGAGTCCGAGTACGACCATAGATCCAAGTTTAAGATCCACAACTGATCCTAACGGGGATGGCTTTGGTTCAACTGGGTTTGGTGGTGGTGGAAATGGCAGTGGATCAACTACAACAAGTGGAGAAGATAGTGGAAATGGCACTGATGTTGGCCAAACTACAAATCAATTTTTAACTACTCAAGATCCAAATTTGAGTACAAGTACGACAGATTCGGGAGCCTGGGATCGTTTTAAGACTACTTTAGATATGAACGATGGCTCAGGTTTTGGCTCTGGATCCGGAGATGGTTCAGGAAGTGGCACAGGATCTGGAAGTGGTGATGGGTTAGGAAGTGGCTCAGGGTCTGGTGATGGGAGTGGAGATGGCAATGGATCTGGTGATGGTAGTGGTATCGGAAGCGGGTCAGGTTCGGGTTCTGGCAATGACAGCTCTGGATCAGGAGATGGTTCAGGAAGTGGTGATGATGGAACTGGCTCAGGTTCTGGAAGTGGAGATGTCGACGGATCTGGCGATGATGGTAATGGAAGCTCTGGTTCAGGTTCTGGAGATGGTTCAGGTTCTGGTAATGATGGCTTTGGCTCGGGTTCTGGATCTGGAGATGAAAATTTCGGTTCAGGTTCTGGTTCAGGAGTTGAAAACAACTCGAAAACTTCAATCACCCCAAGCGATGGAAATGGTTGGACTACCACTACCAATGGCACAGATTCCAACGATTTTGGAAACAAGTTCACTACTACTAACGCTTTTGGAAATGAGCATGGATCCGGGAATTATACCACCACTGAATTGGTAAACCTAACAACCGCCGATCCTGATGGGAACGAAGAAATTTGGACAACATTTGACCCAAATGGTGGAAAATGGAATAGCTCTACAAATTCTGGCAACTGGTCTATTTCTACATCCGAGCCTAGCCATGGACAAGATGCTTCAAACACTTCTACTACTCCTTCAACTAGTTCTAATGTGTCACAGTCTGGTTTTAGTACAAACGGAAATCTCACAACTACTAATAACACATCAACACCATACCAGTCGACCACAACTTCGACGGGGTCCCCAACTCCGACTACACTATACCAAATCCCTCTCGTAAAAGTCACTACAAACTATACCCCTTCAGTCATAAATAATCTTATTGATGAATATGGGTTGTGTCGAAACTGCTCGAGGATAACACTAGAAAGTCAAGTGTTATCGAGAATGCAAGAAGTGATGATGAGTCTGGATCCGGTGGTTGCCCGAGAGCTTGGCTACAAATTGAAAGATATTGTCATTTCGTGTTCTTATAATGGAGTACCGTGTAATTATGACACGTGAGCTTATTTTAATTTCCTTCTTTGACCCTTATTCAGGGAAATTAGTACATGCTCGATTTTCGCTTCAATACACCCACTCCATTCCCTGAATCAGAGTCAAAGAAGCGTTTTCAAGCTTCGGGAATGCGCGCAATCGATTCCTCGCATGAAATTAGCCCTAATAGGGTCATTTTTTTAATTTTCGGGTCGAAAAACATGAAAAATAGCCTAGTTTTCGCTTCAATATACCCTTCCCTGAATCTGGTTTTTTATACACCCTGTATATTCGGAAAGAGCATGAAAATGGAACATTTTTTGTTTTTATGGTATGTTCTGAATCGTTGTAGTTTTCGAGAAAATTGAAATTTGACGATTTTTGGTGAAAAAATTCAAAAAAGTTTGTGTATTACAACGAAAACATTTACACAAATTCAAATTTCAAACTCAATTATCTCGAAAACTACAACGATTCAGAGGTTGTCGTAAAAACGAAAAATGCTCTATTTTTCATGATCTTTTCGAATATATTATTTTTATATAGTTTTTTTCCATATAGAAAAGAAATTTTTTAGTGACTTTGCGTTGACTACCGATCCAGATTATGGCAACTGTTATACCTACAATTTCCAAGGGAAGAGTATTATCGAAAGGCTTGGGCGGTTAAGTGGTGAGTTGTTTAGAAGCAGAGTGTGAAATTAGGCAAGCCTCAGCTATAGTCCGTTTCAGCTGGAGTACAAAAAAGTTGAGGCACCATAGCAAAGTGGTAAATCTCTCGCTTTTCACTCAGAACACGGCGCGCCAAAAATACGGTTACTTGTTCGATCCTGCCATCGTCAGCGATTTTAGGATTCAAGCGAAAAAATGAAAGGCAAAAATTCACGACTGGCGTTAGCGAACCCTCGACTATTGGAGTGTAAAGTGTGACGCTTGCCACTACACTATGGATGATGAGCTTTTCTATTGGCGAAAAATACCATACTACTACTTCTACTACTACTTCTTCTACTACTACTACTTTTACTACTTTTTCTTTTTCTTCTTTGCCAATAAGGCTTATGACTCTAGTCTTGCTTGTTCGCTTCTTTGGCTAGAATACACATTTACCATGCTCCAGTCGTGATCGTTGTATTTTTAGGACTGCGTATGATCGCATTCACAAACGTTTCGGAATATCTCCCCACTAGCTCAAAAGCTGGCATCCGTTTAACAATAAGTAAACAACAATTTGCTGTTTTCCCGGACACCGAAGGATATAATATTGGCATTGGAACTTATGCAGCAATCGCGGTACAATATGTAAGTTGATCATCAGTCAAGGGTACCAAATTCAAAATTCGCATAATTAATTTAGTCCAATTTGGACCGTAAAAGTGACGCATTTTCAAAAAATTTCTTTACAAGCCCCCTGAAAAAATTTCAGCAGGGCTTTGTGAAGAAACTTTTTGAAAATCTGTTACTTTTACAGTCCAACTTGAACTCGATTAATTATGCGAATTTCAAAATCTGGCACTTCAAGGTTTTCCGTTGTAAAAATCAAATTTTAGTTAATTTTCACTTTAATACACCCTCCCCTTCTCTGAATCAGTGTCAGTTAGTAAAAGTCTAAAAATATTTTTAAGAAAGCGATCGATCGTTTGTCGAAACCCTATGGAGATTGTCATCCGGCTAATATCGATAATTCGACTGTGTATGAAGGAGATTATTACAGTAGTGAGGTAATATGCGAATTTTTTGAAAAATGAGATAAGATAAAAAGGTTTAGGCTTGTTTTCGGACTTGCTTTCAAGAGCAAATGATTGCTGCGTGTGGGTGTGCGGATGGAAGGTTTCCACTTCCTCCCTGGGATCCAACCATAAATTATTGCTCGCCATCAAATGATATGAATAAGTTCTTATGCTATAATAATTATATCATCAACCAGGGAGATTTCACTAATGTGAAGAATTGTACGTGTACAACTGGATGCAAGTAAGTCAATTCGTTCCATTTCCCCAGATTTTTTCTATCTTTATACTTTATGGTTAATAAATCTACGATGATTTGAAAATTCGAGATCATGAAGGCGAAAAAGAGCCATGCAGTTTCTTATTATGCGACTTTTCAAATCTTAGTAGGTTTATTGATCATATACTGATCTTCTACTACTAATTCTTCTTCTTCTTCTTTTACTACTACTACTACTACTACTACTACTTCTTCTTCTTCTACTACTACTACTACTACTACTACTACTTCTTCCTCTTCTACTACTCCTTCTTCTACTACTTCTTCTACTACTCCTTCTTCTACTACTACTTCTTCTTCTACTACTACTTCTACTACTTCTTCTACTACTACTACTACTTCTTCCTCTTCTACTACTTCTTCTACTACTCCTTCTACTACTCCTTCTTCTACTACTACTTCTACTTCTTCTTCTACTACTACTTCTACTACTAATTCTACTACTTCTGCTTCTTCTACTACTTCTTCTTCCTCTTCTACTACTCCTTCTATTACTACTTCTATTCTTCTACTACTACTCCCAATTTTTTACTTGCTTTATAAAAATTTAGTGAACCAGCCTACCAAGTTGTGGTCTCTTCTGCTGTTTGGCCTGCTAACATTACAAACTACACTACGCCTATGTGTATTGACTATTACCCAAACACTGACATAGATTGCTATACAGCAGTTTCGTAAGTTCTTGCATCAAAGGACCAGTCTGGTCATAAAAAAATTTGCTATATTTTGTATATATTAGGAAAGTTCAAGAAAAAATGGATTCTTTTTCGTGTTTACAGTAAATTCTGAATCGCTCTTGTTGTCGAGATTTTGTTCATTTTTGGTGAAAAATCATCATGGGGGACCATTATGATTTTTTAAAAATTTTTCAAAAATTTCGTAATTGAAAAGATTCGTAATTTCTCAATAGACCCGTAATTTCATAATTCGAATTACGGCACAACCCTGGTATAGACTAGTCCTTTAGAAAGTAATTTTAAAAGAAAAAATGGTACTACTAAACAGTAGCGACCGCAAACGGCAAGGTACTATTCGCATCCCTGCGCGGTCGCTAACCTTTAGTAGTACCAAAAAATTTTTACTTTAGTGGAAATGCCGCTTTTATTGATGTCAGCTATGATATCCTTTTCTATCAGCACATGTTTGAACGAGCTCTTATGACGGTATATTTTGAATTTTTTTATGCAAAGTTTACCCCCCTTAAAAATTTTTAGCCATGGGATGTCTTCTACCAAATGTCTGGCGCTCTATCTCTCTGGGTTAGCATTTCGATGATTGCAATCTTAGAAATGATTGAATTGCTTTATCTTATCTTCACTTCAAAGGGATTCTTTCCGCCTAAAACACAAAAAGTTCGACCGTCTTCCGGATTTTCCAACAACCCCTTGGATACTGTTTCATCTGGATCTGGATTCAGCCCATATTCAGCGGCTGCTTTGGCTAGTGGAGATTTGGCACCACCTCCAGCTGCTGCTATGTCACCTGATAGCTATGCTCTAGCGTAAGCGACTAGTTTAAAGATCCAGTTCCACGAAAATAGGTTTTTTCAAAAGTAGCCTATCTTGTAGAGCATAAAATTCTGGGCAACTTCGTGTATAGTCGTGTGTTTTGAGCTAAACTGAAGGATTTTTATGTTGTTAAACTTTTTAAAGTATTTGTGTCAATACACAACAAAATTCAAATTTTTGGGGAAAATTTCATTTTTTACAAAGATGTTAAAGTTTTCATAAAAAAGACATAGAAAACTTTTTTTATAACTCTATGAGTCGAATAAAATAACACCAAAATTATCGAATTTAAAAATGGTTTTGGGTTATTGAAACGAAAATTCTGATTCATGTTTTCGTTTCAATAACACAAAACAGTGTTCAAATTGGATAATCTTGGTGTCATTTTATTTGCCTCGGGGAGTTATAAAAAAAAGTATTTTATGTCTTTTTTATGAAAACTTTAACAACCATGTAAAAAATGGCATTTTGTTCGATCAATTTGAATTTTATTGTGTATTGACACGAACACTTGGAAAAAGTTCAACAACATAAAAATCCTTCAGTTTAGCTCAAAATGCATAACTTTATTGACCGAAGTTGCCCAGAATTTTGTGCTCTACAAGATATGCTACTTTAAAAAAAACATTAAAATATTTTCGTAGAACTGGTCCTTTTTAAAGGGGGTAAACTTTGCAGCAGCATCTCCGAAAAAAATATTTTGGAATTTTTGCAAAAATGGCTTTTCTAGAGGTAATTTTATGCGAAAAATCGATTGCGTGCATTCCCGAAGCTTGAAAGAGATTCTTTGACCCTGATTCAGGGAAAGAAGAGTGTGTATTTCATATTTTCGCTTCAATACACACTCTTATTTCCCTGAATCAGGGTCAGAGAAGCATTTTCAAACTTCGGGAATGCGCTTTTTTCGCATATTTTTCGCATAAAATTACCCCTAGAAAAATCATTTTTGCACAAATTCAAAAATTTTTTCTGAGATATTGTTGCAAAGTTTACCCCCTTAATATTTTTTATGATTTTTTAGCCTCTCTTATTTGGACAACTCATCTGTCGATTCTTATATTCGACAACGCGGCGCTTCAAACACTGCTTCTATTGTTGGCACAAGATTTGTTTCAGACTAACAAAAGAGAAAAAAAAATTAAATTCAATAAAAATTTTCGTCAAATATTTATTTAACACGTCTAGAGCCGAATCAAATTTTTGTTTATTATGAAAGTAGGTTAGTTACTGATATAATTTTAAAAAAGAAAAAAATTCCAAACTTGTTTTTAAAATATCTATGACCCTATATTCGTGCAATACTACAGGTCGTTTTTTTATATTGCTCCTACATTTCAAAAGCTCGCCAAAAATCGAGTTTAAACCCGTTTCCTTCGCCCAGTAGCTCAATCGATTGCCCCCGTCACCGGATTTTTTTTAAGAAAAAAATTATTGAAAAAAAAACTTTTTTCGATTTTTTTTCAATTTTTTCGATTCAAAAATAGTAAAAGCAATTTTGGTTAAAAAAATATCTTGGGTGTTTTAGAGAGGTTAGAAAATTCAAAAAATACACGTAAAATTGATGGTATTGAGCTTCGAACATGGTTTTGAACTTTTTAGGAATCGAATTTTGTCTCGAAATGAATTTTATAAACTTTCCCATGTGTTAATCTCACTAAATAAGTTCAACTTGGAGCACGTTCGAATCGTTTAAAGAAACCGTTGAACATTCAAAAAAGTCTCTTTTAAAAAACCATAATTTTTACTATTTTTGAATCGAAAAAATTGAAAAAAATCGAAAAAAAGTTTTTTTCAATAATTTTTTTCTAAAAAAAATCCGGTGACGGGGGCAATCGATTGAGCTATTGGGCGAAGGAAACGGGTTTAAACTCGATTTTTGGCGAGCTTTTGAAATGTAGGAGCAATATAAAAAAAACGACCTAGTATTGCACGAATATAGGGTCATAGATATTTTAAAAACAAGTTTGAAATTTTTTTCTTTTTTTAAAATTATATCAGTAACTAACCTACTTTCATAATAATCAAAAATTTGACCCGGCTCTAGACGTGTTAAAGCATTTATCAAATGTCGGAAGTTTTTTTAGTGTCATATGCTCAAGTTTTTCAAGACCGATTCTTTTTATTGTTTTTGATTATATCAAAATTTTTCCTTTGTTGTTTGTCGAGCCCAACTTTTACCAGTTTATCTCAAAAATTTTTTAAATGACGACTAATTTTTTGATTTTTTTCTGTATTGGTCATATTTGTTGCCTGTGAAGAAAATAATATTAGAAATATAGCCGAGAATAATGTGACAGAAAATGTCCCGAAAGCTTCCGAAAATTTTAATTCTACAGAATTGATTGTCCTTATTTCTTGACTGCTAAAGTAGCTGGTAATATTTTAAAAAAAAGAGTTATAAAATCGTTTTTATAAAAAAATTACGCTCTAGATTGGTTAATATCGAGAACCGGGGGATCGAGCGCCGAAGGCGCTCAAAGGCTCGGCATTCGGCCTCGCTTTGATGCCAAAGATTTTGCGATTTTTTTCAAATTTTCGAATTTTTTTAATTTTTTCGATTTTTTTCAAAAAAAGAACATTTATTGAAAAAGCAAAAATATTTCGGCGGGGACGGGGATCGGATTCTGAAATCAAATAGCCGATTTTGAACGAAGATCTTCAATTCTAAATCGGCTGCAACATATATATTAAATTGTAGCTGACAAAGACACGGCTTATATATTCGGTTATAACCATATATACAAGACCAACGATTGATCAAAAAAGGTTTGAAAGAAAATTTTCTAGTTTCTTGGAAGTCTAATAAATCAGTTCAGCCAAAATCTAACGATTTAATTATAGGGGGAGGGTCAAAAATCCGAAAAAAAGAAACGTAATTTAAGGACAGCCCTTGTGACCCTTGTTTACACCTTTTTCGACAATGGTACATTTCCCAAGTGGACATTTCCCAAACAGACGTTTCCCAAGTGAAGTGGACATTTCCCAAGTAAACACTTGGAAATATCTCTTCTGATTTTTCATTTTTTACTTGGGAAATGTCGCTTGGGAAATGTACAATTGCCCCTTTTTCCTTTTTGATGCGCCGTGACCCTTTATTATTAACACACATAACAATACATTTTTGAATATTTTTGTACCATTTTTGCAGACTCGATAGCTTTGTTTGCTTCTTCCAACCAATATAAATTAAGGAAATTGCATTTAGAATCAATATAGTTTGGTAAAAGTGGATTAAAGTTGAATAATTCTTGTCTTAAGTGGTCTAGAAGAGAGCAAAAGTTTGCCAAAGAGAAATATTAAAATGTTACGTTGATTGGCTTCACATAAAGTTCTTATCATTGATAATGTTTTTGACAAAGCTTTTTCAAACAAATCTAACGTTTTATTTGAATAATTGAATGCTCTTCGATAAACATTTTGTGCATCATTGAATTCAACGTGTCGAATGGCAATGGCAATTGCCATCTCTAAATTTCATTTTCTGAGCATTTTCAGCTTAAAAACAAGCATTTTTCAAAAATACCAGCCAAAACTAAAGTTGTAGGGGAGGCGTCGAGAGAAGACGAACGAAACCACTTTTGTGAGGGTACCCCCTTCTTTTCAAAATTGACCTTTCACTTTTAAACAAGTTCAAAGTTTGTCAAGAGAAAATCTGAAGAATCCGTGGTGCAGTGGCGAAGGCATCGGAAGGGATTTTGCACCACAAGGGAGCCAAGTTTGACTCCCAACTCACTATCAGGCGGAAAGTTTTTGCCTAATTTTTTTAATAATTTAATCAGACAAAATTGTTCAATAAAAAGCTATTTATTAAAGCGATTTGATATTTTTTTAAATTAAAGAAAAGATTTTACGGAGTGCCGCTCGGAGTCGATGCTCGAAATTCGCTCGGAGAGCTCAGCCCCCCCCCCCCGTTTGACTGAGCGTCGCAGACAAATTTTTGCACTTAATGCTACGAATTGTGGATTATCTTTTTTTCTCCATACAACATCATATAAAGTTGGTACTTCTGAAATTTTGAAAAAAATGAAAAATTTTGTTGTGATTTTGTTTGAGAAGCGTTTTATATTCATAAATAAGAATTTCCAACAATTTTCCCTATTTTCCATTTTTGACAAAAATTTGAGCACTATACCCTTAGACCCCTCTGGAAAAATCTGGAAATCTCAAATTTCTGACCCTCTGATTACAACTTCCCAATTTGAAAAAGTTTATCTAAAAATAAACCTGCTTTTAATTCTTTAAGATTGTTATATTCTTCAATTGCAAGTTTATAATCGTCGATGATGACATTTTCTATATCTATGATCAGTCCGAGAATTTTTAATACTTCGGGTGATGTTGTTTCATTGTTGCAACTTAACAAATTAGTTCGATCACTCGAACGAACATTTTTTCCATCAGTTACAAGCAGATGGCTCAATAATTCGACTCCTTGTATTTGCACAAATTGCTGACTCGATAACTAAAAACATTTTATCCGGAAAAAAGTTCTCCAAACAGGGTAGAAAATAATAGAGTTGGCGGAACAAAACGTGAGCTGACAAGGGAACATTCAGACATGCGAAATCGATTTTTCGCCAATATTAGTAGGAAGTTGTTAGGCTGGGTCTACTTATTAAAAAAAATGCTTTTGGTTTGAGCAGCTGAAGTTTTTTAAGGAGATAATTCAAGCAAAAGTTTTGGCAATTGAAACATTACCAATTTGTAAACCATTTAAGAGAAGATGTCTCGAAATCTTGAACCCGGGTAGCCATAGTAACGAAAATTCGAATCAATTTTTGAAATCGTGGTATACCCTAGGTTGTCGGGGTCGCTGAACACGAATCTGAAGTCCGTTTTTGAATCCGACTTTTTGGTGCCCCTGTACGGCAAGTCGGTCTTTTGAACTTTAGTCAAACTTCAAATAAGCATATACCCGGCCAGCTAAACCCATATCCAATGGTTTTGTATCGTTGGAAGGCTGGTGAATTCTACTTCATTTTTTGTCTCTACAACTGCTAGTCAAAACTGCGTAGTTTTGGAATATAGAGCAATTTGTCTCATTTTTAGGTCATTTTTGAGGTCCAAAAAAGCACTATTTTCGATCTAGCTCCTATGGGGTTTTCGAGAGCACT
>JAQGBS010003307.1:0-11716 GCA_034698545.1 Acrobeloides obliquus
AAAAATTCAAAAAATTGAGAGGGTCACCTGTACCACATTTTTTGAGGTCATTTTTTAAAATATGGCGGTCTCTAACTATACTCTGATATATACCCTAGCGATTGCAAAAAGAATTATCGAAAAAGCTGTCTCCTATAAAATTTGTATAGGCTTGCTAAAGAATATTTCCGTTCCCCATTATAGCCTATGGGGTCACAATTAGTGCCGCTTGAAACATATGTGCCACCCTTAGGTGGCAAATGCCACCTTTTTTGCCACCAAGCTTTTGTTATTTTTAAAGAAAATCCTTTAAAAGTCACCTTTATGGATAAGAATTGCCACCCTTTTAAAAAAAGTCATTATGCATTCCTAGGACATTTCACAACGGACTTTTCTCAACGAATATAAATCGCAATAAAAGTTGCCTGAATTTCAATAAAATCGTGTTTATTAAAACGATTTAATGTGCAGTTCTGCAAATTGTTTCAATAAACACTATTTTATTGAAATTCAGGGCAACTTTTTATCACGATTTATATTTATTGAGAACAGCCCGCTTTTTCGTTGAGGGTCCGTGCTATCTCCAATGCTAGCTGTCGAAAATATTTTCGACGACTCCAACGCATTTCCCGACAGCTAGCGATGAATTTCGTTGCCTGATTTTCAATAAAATCGTGATTATTGAAACAATTGACAGCAGGAATTTTGTTAATCGTTTCAATAATCGCGATTTTATTGAAAATCAGGCAACGAAATCAACGCTAGCTGTCGGAAATGCGTTGCAGTTGTCGGAAATATTTCCGAACAACTAGCGTTGGATAGCGCGGACCCTGAGAAAAGTCCATTATAGAATGTCTTGCGCCAAAAATTTAAAACTTCTCGACGATTGCAAATCATGTAATTTAAATCATAAAAAATTTGTCGACTCGAAACATTTTGTCACTTATACCTGGACTTTAACCTCGCTCCATATAAGCTTATAGTTATTCAAATTTCACTTTGTTCTTACGTTTAAAACTTTCGTTATATTGTTTAGACTCGTTTAAATCTATTGTTTGAAAAAACGTGAAAAAATTTTTGAAGCAGGAGATTCGAAACAATTAATTGAGCTATTGGAATTAATTGAGCAACCTCTCGTTTATAAAATCCTAGAAATTTTTTATACGATTTCATTAAGTTTTGTATCATTCTCATATATTTATTTTTAGATGGATGCAATGAATAGTAACAATTTAGAATTAGAAAACATTGATTTAATGGAAGGTTTTCTAGAGAATGTGCAAGAGAAAAATGCGATAGTACAGCCAACTAAAAAGGTATTTTTAAGTACTGTTCGGAACAGAGAACCAAATTTTCGAAATTTTTTTTGAAAATGGCTATTCTCGCCGCAATTTTGTGCGCCGAGCCCAAAAATCGCACTACCTACTTCTGAAAATGCTTCCTGAGCTCAAGAAAGATGAGATACATTTAGTTCGCATCTCCCCCTCAACGTAAGACTACACAGGGATAGATAATATCCCGCCAATGACCACGCAGGGATGCATGATTGTTGAAGGATACAGTCAAACGTCTGTTTTATGACACCCTCTTTTAATACGCGTTTTTATCAAGTTTTTTGAATGTTTCATTTAAAACTTAGCGCGATTTTTGAATTCAGCGTATAAAATTGCGCCTAGAATGGCCATTTCAAAAAATTTTTTGAAAGTTGGTAGTACCCATTTTTATTCGACTTTTATGTAATGGGCACTCTTTAGAATGACCATGATGAACATCCATCTAGTTCTAATGTATATTCAGAAGGGGAAAGTTTTAAAAGTCAAATTCGTGGAACTGGACGGAATCTATTGAAGCGATTTACTATAATGATCGGGAGTAAGAAGCTTCGATTTCGCATTGTTTCACGTCCTGGTATATTTTTATTTAAATAAAAAATAGATCCTGGTACTGGGATAAAGATATGGGGAAAATAAATTTGAAAGATGTGCAACGCTGTATAAAATCCCGATTTTTTTCTCATTATCAGAATTTTTTCAGTTAATATAATATTGGTTATACATTTTTATATAATAATATTATAAAAAACCGGAATTTGGATGATTTTTTCATGTTTTTTCGACCCGAAAATTTGTTTTTCAAAAATGACCCTATTAATTTTATGCGGGGAATTGATTGCGCGAATTTATAACGCTTCATTGATATTGAATCAGGGAATCATAGCCATAATAGGGTCATTTTTGAAAAAAATTCGGGTCGAAAAAACATGAAAAATTACCCAAATTTCGAGGTTTTTTATAAACCATGTATCACATTTTAATAGATCTAAACACATCCAACCAATCAGAAAACTTTGAGCCAACTTCATTACCTTCCAGATATTTTTGTTCTCGGTGCGGTCAAACATTTGCATCAAATTTGGATTTTCAACGACATACAGCAACACAATGTAAACATTATGCAGAACGAATTGGCACTCGTGGGGCTTTTAATATAGGTGAATGAAATTCTTTTTTGGAAATATCTTCATCCTCATTTTTAGGGCTCGGAAAACAGTTTCAATGTAATATATGTCAAAAAGCCTTTAGTAGATCCAACAATTTCAAGATACATATGAAGCTACATGAGAGTGGGCAACGTTTCTTTTGTAGTATATGCGGCAAATGGTTTCGGAATATGGAATCTCTTCAGCTACACACGGTGGGATTTGGTCACACCTCCACAAAAGGATGGAATTCCACCCACACTGCACTCATCCTAAAAATGATGATCAATTCACACTTTCGAAATTTTTCTAATGCTTCTTCCTTATGTTTTTTGTCTAAAATTTGGCGCAAAAGTGCAGGGTGGTCGTCCACCTTGCATCTCGCACCGAAGGCTCGAGACATTTTTTTCACCAAAAATCGTTAAAAAGTGACTATTTTTGCCAAAAATGCGATTTTTTGGTTATAATGCCAATTTTAGCCCCAAAAATTGCTTATTGTAAAAGACCACTTCGCAATTTTACGAATTCTTTCAACCCTATCTGTTGCAATGCTGTATTTAGAAGGGTAATTATCCCCCTAAAATTTTCAAAAGTCAAAAAAATTATAAGAGTCCCTCTCAATTTAAAAAAAATTAAAAATCCTAATGGTCCTCCATTAGGTTTTTTCACAAAAATGTCTAAAATTATACTTTTTTCTCCAAAATTGTCTAAAGCTTTCCGTTTTTTCAACAAAAATCAGGAATATTTTTAGCATAAAGCAACAAATTTCCAAAAAAAAAATTTTGCTTGCGGTTTTTTTCAATATAAGGTTTTTAACAAAACACTCTGATTTTTTACCAAAAATAGGAACTTATGCACTTCGCCCCCCCCCCAATAATTTGGGGGAGGGGCCTAATTGCACTGATCAGTGCAGTTTGGCCCCCCCCAAAAAAGTTTTTTTACTTAAAATGGGTGATTTTCAACAACAAAATTTTCGCGCTTGTCGGCGCAAAAAACATAGGGATCAAGGTGATTTTTTGAAAAAAACTCGAAAAAAATTGCTTGGTCCTCTTTTTTTCAAAATTTTTTGAAAAGCATAAGAGAGGATCCTTATGATTTTGGGGGTCGACCCAAAAATTAAACTCTTAAAAAAATTCCTGGCTATGGTACTGATCTGTTGATATGATTTGGTATGTTTATGAAACTTTTGTAGGAAGAATGTATGGAGGAAAGTGAAGGAAGCACACCACTACGAGAGAAACTGCTTCGATACAAGTGTAATTATTGTGATAAGATGTTTCATTTTCGCCGTGACAGAGCGGTTCATGAAAGGAGCCATACTGGGTAATTTTTCATACTATTCAGTTTTCTTCAATAATATTTTTTAGTGAAAAGCCTTATACTTGTGGGTAAGTTTTCTATTATAAAGGCAGGATCGTATCCAGGATTTTCAAAATCTACGGTTAGAAGATTTTTAAAATGAAACATACGAATTCAGATAGCCTATATACGATTTTTAGTCAAAAAATTTTTTTACCTCACCCTTTGGTTGTAGGGTCAAAAAGCTCGAAAATCGACGTTTCTCGAAAAATCGAATTTTTTCACGCGCTAATTTTGCGCGCAAAAGATTTATCAGAAAGATTTTTGGCCTTTGTTTTGCCTGAGCTCAAAAATTTCAATTTTGTGAGTTCATGCAAAACTTTGAGGCCAAAAATCTAAGTGTTCCGGGCGTTTTCATAAAAAATCGTCAACTAGCCTCACCCATATTTTATGAAGAATCTTTTTCTTGTGACAAAATTCGATTTTTCGGAAAATCGACTTTGTCAATTTTTGAGTTTTTGACCTTATAACTAAGGGGTGAGGTTAAAAATTTTTTTGATTAAAAATCGTCTTCATTTTATATATAGGCTATCCGAATACGTATGTTTCATTTTATAAATCTTCAAACGGCAGATTTTGAAAATCTGACCCTGTATAAAGAAATCGGTTTTCATATGCTTAAGGTATTGCGGACGTGGATTTACTCAGTCACAAGCATTGACTATACATATCCGAACCCACACAGGTTTGTACCCATCGATAAAATAGTTTATTGAACAAATTTAGGAGAAAAGCCATACACGTGTGAATACTGTAATGGGAATTTTCGTGATGTGTAAGTAGTCTTTTACTAACGTAGAAATATACTCTTGTGCAAAAATATAAGTCCACTCGTTTTTTTTGGGATTTTCGGTCCTTAAAAATAAAAAGTAGAGTAGGAACTTTTTTAATAGAAAGATTAGAAGCTAAAAAAAATATTTTTTAAAAATCGTTCCGACAGAAAAAAATATAAATTTTAACCGAAAACCCCGTTTTTTCAACTGTGTAAAAATATATCCACCTCCAGAACTAAATTTCTTTTTCAGAATTTGGTGTTTGGGTCTCCTGAATACGACGAAAGCAAAAATTTTGGTCGCCGAGATCATTTAAGGCCTTTTCGGAAATCTTCACTTTGCACTTTTCGCGCTTTCAAAGTCCATAACTCCTCACAGTCGTCGATTTTCGGAATAATTCTTGTTGGATCCTTAAAATATAGTCGTTTAGCTATCGTTTCTGTGATCGACTATCAATTTGATGGCGTTTTGCCTCTATATACGAGCATTTCAATTTTGGGACACGATTTTTCTATAGAAATTTAACGTAAAACCGTGTTCCAAAATTGAAATGCTCGTATATCGAGGCAAAACGCCATCAAATTTGATGATCGATCATAGAAACAATAGCTAAACAGCTATATTTTAAAGGACCAAAAGAATTATTCCAAAACTCGACGACTGTGAGAAGTTATGGGCCTTGAAAGCCCCAAAAAATCCGTTTTTAGTGCAAAATGACGTTTTCAGAAAAGGCCTTAAATGAACTCGGCGACCAAAACTTTTGCTTTTATCGTACTCAGGGGATCCAAAAAAGAAATTGAGCCAAAACCTTTTTCCTATTTACAAGGGAACCGCAAGGTCTGCCATAAAAATTTTTTACCGAAATCAAGCATAAATGATAGGGGGCAACTCAAAACGGTATACTATGTCAAAATTTTGGCCCCATAAGCCGTTTTCATCGAGAAAAAACAAAGCTATGATGCAAAAGCAAATTGACTCAGCCGGGAGTCGAACCCAAGTCGTTTAACTGCAAAGACTGAAACATATCCACTGCTAAACGATAGGGTGCAGCTCAAATGGGTATAATATGTCAAAATCTTAGTCTCATAAGACATTTTCATCGAGAGAAAAAATAAAGCTATGTTTCGGTGAAAAATTGTTGTGGCAGACCTTGCGGTTTTCTTGTTAGTTCTGAGGGTGGACTTACACAGTTTTTGCACAGTTGAACAAACGGAGTTTTCGGTTAAAATTTTTTCTCTCGGAACGATTTTTTTGTTGCTAAACATATCTTTTTAGCCTCTAATCTTTCTATTAAAAAAGGTTCCGATTCATCTTTTTATTTTTAAGGATCGAAAACCCAAAAAAACGAGTGAAATTTGCACAGGAGTGTATATCAACAACTTTTCAGATCTGCATTACGTAAACATGAGTACATGAAACATTTGAATGAGATCCAGCTCTTATCTTCATCCTCGGCGAATCTCGGCCATTCAAACACGGATAAGAATGAAACTGACAATGTGGGAGAAATTCTCGTGCCCGAACAATTTGATACTATACCTATTCAAGAAGAGGAATTTGATATCCCAGAAAAGTTAGATCATTAAATATTATATTTGTGTTAATAGAAAAATCTTTATATAAAAATAAACTTTTTTGAAGTGCACAATTGATTTCTGGCATAAAAATACCCCCGTAAATGTCAAATTTATGAAAATTCCATGAAAGGATAAAAAGCTCATTTTCAACCGAACGACCCAATAAAAATACCATCATGGTAGGATTTGGTAAGAACATTTGATAGCCGAATGCCATTTTTGACTGACTAACTGACATTTTTCGACTTTATTTCGGCCAAGATATTGGGAAATGTCTCGGAGTAGATCCGATGAAACTAATCAATCCATCTAAAATTGTTGTAATAAATCTTCATTTTTTCCATCGCGCAAAATTATTGAGTGCATCCTCTAGAAAAGGAACTCAAGCATAGGGTTATTGAATATTGGATTCTTGCGATGAAACTTTTTTTGCCTTTAGGCTAACTCACTATCATCAGAGGCGTATTTGACATGAGGCGAATAGAGTATGGTTCGAACAAAACAGACCGAGCGGTCTGTGCAATTAAATCAATCTTTTTGTAGTATCTTATAAAAAGTTCAATAAAGTATTTAAAAATTTTTTTCTAGAATCGTTTGATCGAGGTGATCCTGTTGGCAGGTGGATGCCAGTTATAAAGAAATTTCACAACTTTTTTACAGGGTACAGTTACAGGGAGGTGTTACTGGGGTGCAGTTACAGGGACGCAGATAAACACTCTAATTACAACACCAGTTACATACATGAACAGTATAATACGACGCAGTTACAGAAAACATTTACAACCAGTGATGTATTTGAAACCGTAACTTCCGTAACCGTAGCTTAGTTACGTAACCAGGCTACAGTTTCAAGTACATCACTGGTTGTAAATGCTTCCTGTAACTGCGTCGTATACTGTTCGTGTATGTAACTGAAGTAGTGTAATTAGAGTGTTTATTTGCGTCCCTGTAACTGCACCCCAGTAACACCTCCCTGTAACTGTACCCCGTAAAAAAGTTGCTGTAACTCTTTCCTACAAAATTTGGCCTTGTAAAATTTCGTTGTAACTGGCATCATCCTGCCATCGTTTTACAAGCTGTCAAAAACGAAGCAAACATCTTGTTCCCTTACGCTGTTTGACCCCATGAAATATAGATTTTGTAACTATAAATTGACATTACGCCATTATTTTTACGTTTGTTTGAAAAGACGGGTCTTTTTTCCGAAGTAGTAAAATCTCCCTTTATGATTTTATGATGCTGATAATATTCCATTTTATTTACTTATTAAGGTAATGTTTTGTTAAGATGATTTGGCAATTTTATTCCTAGCATTTTTTAGGGAATTTAATTTGAAGATAACAATATTTGTTTGTACATGGTTTTATCAAAAATTTGCAGGCACACCCTCTTCACACACAGAGCTCCAAAACATTTTTATTTAATAATTATCCGCTTCATCAAATATTAGCGAATAATCCTGAAGAATAACTATTAAATATTATCATTTAATAAATGGCTATTTAATCGTTTTTTTATATATAAAAAGACTCGGATTACATTTTAATTTTATGCTTTTATCTTTTTTAAATTTTTGTTCCTTTGACCGTCTCTTAAATTTTGCTCTCTTTAAAGGCATAATTTTTCAAAAATTCTTTTGGTGCATCAAAAAACTGTAGTGTATTTCCGACAGTCTAATTTGCAATGGATGAATATTTTCAATCGTAAAACGCAAATTTTGATGATGCAATTTTTGTCACAAGTCAATTTAATAAAAAGTATTAGGTTGGTGCATAATTATCCTCAGCAAAGATTTTTATTCAAAACAACAGCAAAAACAAAAGTAAACAGATAAAATTAATCTTCCGGTGGATATTCACCATTTGCTTCAATAGCGGCTTCCCATTTATGTGGCAGAAGATCTATTCCGCGGCGGAAAAACTCTCGATTTTTTGATGCGATCCATGCTTTTACATCCTCCACAAGATCATCCAAACTTTCAAAAACTTTGTTCTGATAATTCGTGAGGAACCCAACCGCTTAGTTTTCAAACCTTAAGCTATACAATTGAGAAAAATGAAATCCAACCTTTCCTAGAGCTTTCAAACGCCGGATTATAGTGGAATGGTCAACGCCAAACTGCTCGGCTAACATCCTTGTCGTTAAACTTTAATCATTCTCCACTGCCTCCAACAGAGCTTCGACGTCAATCTCCACAGGTCGTCCTATTATCTTTTAGGCTTGTATCATCAGATTTACACCGATTAAGCCTTTCATAGCATGTTCTTCGGCCGATTGTTTCATCCCCAAAAACTTCGTTAATCTCACGACACGACTCATAAGCAGTCATGCCTTTCTCGAAGTGATATAACAAGATATGTCGAATGTGAATATGGTTATCGATGCGCATTTTAAGCTAAAATATAGAGGAATTTATTTAGTAAAAAAATTAGAGCGCAAAATTATGAAGCATTAAATAAGAATTTAAAATCTTTATTGCGGATAATTATGCACCAAACTAATATTTGTCCTTAAATTACGTTTGCTTTTTTCGGATTTTTGACCCTCCTCCTGTAATTAAATCGTTAGATTTTGGCTGTCCCCCCTCCCCCCTACCTCAAACGTTAATTTTTTCCATTTTTTAAAATTTTTTTTTTAAAAACGCTTTTTAAAATTTTTTTTAATTTTCGAATAAATTTTTTAAGAAAAAATAATACTTTTGAATAAATTTTTGATGAAAAAAATTGAAATTTTCGAATAATTTTTTTAATGAAAAACTGAATTTTTGATTAAATTTTGTATGCCATTTGAAATTTCGTTATTTGTTCAGATCGAACCAAAAATTTCATAAAAAGAGTCCTTACATACAAATATTTAGAAACATGCAAAAACTGAACTGACTTTATTTTACGCGACGTCGAACGATTTTGTTGGTGCCGCTGTGCACTAGTTAATTGTCAAGAATTTAGACCACTAATAAATTTTATATTAAGTTAATACTAAAAATTTAGCAAACAGTACATGATGCATACTATTACTACTTTGACAGCCGTTATTCAAAAATCAAATTCACAAACTGGAAACACAACGTGTACAATTTCAGAGGGTGGTGAAATTTGTATTAAAGTTCCCTCTTGCCAAACATGGAACCATGTTCATGTAGAAGAATCCAAACAAGAAAAACAGTCAATCAAAACCGAACTAAAACATTTTGACAACAACTTGATTTGCACTGTAAAAATTGAGGTATTCTTTTAGATTTGATCGTTTTTTTCTTCGAGACGTTTTTCCTTACAAAAGATTTTAGAGGAAAACAATACTCACCATAAGAATCAACTTGAATATTTCTACCTATGAATTGAGTACAGCTGTGTTAAAAATATCATCGAAATCCGTTCAACATCTAACCATTCGCAGTCCAAACTTGCAACTCGAACGTGCTACTTCGCATACGGCTAACGACCTCTCCCTAGTTTCAATAAACAGCGATTTACTCCTGATTTCTAATAGTTTGAATTGCAATGAACTAACACTCAAAGCACCACAACATTTGGTTAATATGCTAGAAACGCTTATAAACTGCAAGAAGTTTATTGTTAACTCAAAATCCATTTCCATCGATGGACGAATTTATAATGAAGATGTTCTAGAAATTGATATTTCTTCTGAAGACTTACATATTACTGTAAATTCGGCAATTGGAAAGAATATTCATGGTTGTGTTAGTAAGGGTATTTTGAATGGAAAAATTACAGGTAATTTTATGGCTCATTGCATTTGTGTACAAGATTTTTTCATGTTTTATAGTCCGTTTTTGCCCATAGTCCAAATTAAATCAAATTTCAGGAGCCGTTTATAACTATGGTGAAATCATAACCACTGATATAATCAAATTGACTATCAAAGGATCTATCAAATCCCTTCAAAACAGCTTCAAAGATTCTTCCCATCGGAGCTATGATGCCATCAAAGGACTATATAACATCAAAAGCAGAGCTCCAATCAACGAAGTTACTTCCGAAGCTCTCGAAAAATCAATAGAAGATAAAAATGTTGACCAAGTAGCTGCTCTTCTCGAAGGTGGGGTTGACCCGTATGAAGAAGTTGAGAATGGGAAATCAGTTTTGTCTCCGATGAGAGTTGCCAAAAAACCACTCAATAAAATCCAAGGAAAAGACTACCAAACAGCTGCGTTAATGAAGGCTCATGAAGGAAAAAGAGGGAGAATTGCCTCGAACGTGATCAAGCTTGTAGTAAAAGGCGATTTGGAAGATTGTGCTCAAATCGAAGGGGATGAGTTAGAAATCGAAGTTGAAAAATCTTTATTCTGTGAGATGGACTCAATTTGGAAGTCGAAATCGATTAAATTATTGAAAGTTCATGAAAATTGTGAGATCCTTGGACAAGTCAAGATTTTTGATGCAAAAGTCGAGGTCAATGGAAAAACGTTGATTCATAATGGGTCCGCTTTTGGAGTAGAAGATTTTCTAGATCTTAAGAGCAATAGATTAGAATCAGATGGTTTTCTAGGCATTGGACAAGTCTTTAAACTTTTGGTGGAAGAGGATGCCGTTTTCGGATCAAATTCTTATTTGGAATCATCTTATTTCAAAGGGTTTATTGGTATAACTACAGACTTTCTCGGAAAAGCTAATTTCGAGCAAATGGATCTATTCTCGAATGTAGAATGCTTTCTCGGATCTGGAGCACATATAGAAACTTCGGAAGGAAACATAGTTACAAAAACTTTTATGAATTCTGGTCAATTGTGTGCAGAGAATAACCTAAAAATTTCCACCGAGCGCTACATCCAAACTAGAAATTCCTATATCACGGCGTCAGAAAAACTCGAATTAACGCTTGCCTTTTCTAATCCAGAAGAATGGCAAGGCATAATGAAGTCGAAAAAGTTGATCGTATTCGCTATTGAAAACGTTTATTGTTTTGGAACGGTAGAAGCATCAAGTGCAGCGATTACATTATTTTCATTAAAAAAATCTGCTTTCTTACTCGACGGATTTATGTTAATTGAAGCTTCCCCTTTGTTTATTGAGTATTACGACAAAGTATCGCTGGAAAGAGATGCTGACATGGAGCAAATTGGGTTTATTATCAATGGAACTTTAGAAGCTCATGCGATTTATGGACATGAGGTAAAAACCTGATTAAAGATTGTTTTTCGAGAAATGCCAAGTTGGGGTTTTAAAATCTTTAAAATGTATAGGCTCCTTAAAGAACCAGTCCAGTGGGAAAAAAGTTGCCATTTTTGTTGATATTCGGAAAGTTCATGAAAAATGAAGCATTTTGTGTTTTTACGGCATGTTCTGAATTGTTGTAGTTTTCGAGATAATTGCGTCTGAAATGTTGAATTTGTTACAAGCTTTTCGTTGTAATACACAAACATGTTTGAATTTTTTGCGCAAAAATCGATTTTTGCATCAATTTTTAAAATTTTCATAAAATGGAACATTGTAGCAATTTTTTATAGCTAAAGAGACGAACAAAATGACACCAAAATTATCCAATTTGAACATTGTTTTGGTTATTGAAACGAAAACATGAATCAGAAT
>JAQGBS010003308.1:0-11714 GCA_034698545.1 Acrobeloides obliquus
TCTGGATGATCCCTAACTTATTCTACTGACAGGATGCTTGCTGAAAGAGACCCCCCCCCCCCCCCTTCCCTCCAATCCCTCACTCCGACTTGGTTCACTTAGCCTCGATCGAGTAAGGGGATTTCGAACGATTTTTATCGGTTTTCCCTACTCTAATCGGGAACGCCGTTTGGGTTACTGCTCGTGAATGGTTGGGAGGATCACTTGGAAGTGAAGCCGTGCCCGAGCACGGTCTCACTTCCGAGTGATGTGAGGCCGTAACTCGGTCTTCAGGTACTTTTCTTAAATTTTTGTAAAAATTTGGCATAAATTGAATTGTTGTCTTGATTCTTGTTATTGTTTTACTCAAGCAAAAGCAAGATTGGGAAAGATAAGTCTTCTTGGCTTGCTTCAATCTCTGTTTATAGCAAAACCTGTTATGTAGCCGACTTGCATGATATCATTTTTAGACAAACTTTCAATCCTTAGAACTCAAAGCTCAATATTTTTTAACCATTTAAATAGCAATTAATTTTATTTCATAGGAAATTTCCCACATGCTCATTATGATACATCATGATGTTTATGATTCACTTACCTGATTATCGCCAGAATAACAAAAGATCATCTCTCTATGACCAAGATATGACCAAGTTCCGTCGCTATAACAACGAATAGTCGAGAAGCCTGTCAACTATTCTCGCATTTTCTATAAAATTTTTTTGTTATTTCATAAGACTTCTCCTTTTCTTCAGCTAGTAGGGTCTTTGTTGCATTTGTTTATTATCTCAAGGAAGGATGTATATAATTTTCTTCTGTGTAATTTTCTCGTTTTCTATGCTTATTTTTGATACCTCTGCTACTTTGAGAACGATTCAAATCGAAGGCACTTTGGAATGTTGTCAAGATGACTCGACAACTACCACTGTTTCTACTATTAGAACTACAGAAGGGCGTTTTGTACCAGTAACAGCATCGACCCCATCCACCGCAGCGACTACTTCTAATACTGCTAGTACCAACAATCTTGCTTCAACTATTAGTGCAAACGATAGTACACAAGTTAGAGGTAAAAGGCATATAGTGAAGAGAAATGTTGGATGTGAACCAATACATAATGCCACCATTCAACTGTGGGAACTTGACCCACTTCCATGTAAGTCATAGATAAATGGGCAAGGGGAAGTGTTGTAATTGGCACCAGGGCTGCAACAGAACAGATCCAAAGATCGGAACCGGAACGGAACAGCTAAAATGACCGGAACTTACCTGAATAAGAACACAGACCTAGTTGGCACTACTTCAAGGTCAAATTAGTGTCCTGCTAAAAAAGGAACTCCATGATGTAGTGGTCAGGTGCGCTGCTAAGACTACGCCATCATCGGCACTAGCAAGGTTCGGTTCCACCTTATGTCTTAAGATTTTTCCTTGGCTAGAGTTTGGCAACTCGATCGCTCGCGTCTGGGGGTCGTGTGTAAAAGTTTTGAAGTAAACATTGGTTTGTGATCCACTCGAAGGATCACAGCGGGGAAGGTGAGAAGTCCAGATGTTGAGGTTGCCTAACGCTGATGACAAAAACGGTCGTCAAGGTTTCATCGGCCGGCCGATAAGGTGGATCTAACTAATTTTTAGCCTGATGAGGGACAAAGACCCCAGATTTAATTAAATTTGATCTCTGAAACTATAAATTTAAGTAACTTTACTTAAATTTAGTAACTTTACTTAAATTTAGCCTTAAAACTTAAATTGTAAAAAATCATTTGGTACCCCTGATGAGGAAGTATGTTGGAAAGAAAGAGGGATTATTTAAAAAGTAGACCCCGCAAACAGTTTCCAAAACTGGCATTCCCATCTTTTCATTTATGGTTGCGTATGGTGTAGGGTGGGTATAAAGGACCAGTCCAGTGGGAAAAAAAGTTGCTATAATTTTTATATATTTGGAAAGATCATGAAAAATGGAGCATTTATTATCTTTACGGCATGTCCTGAATTGTAGTTCTTGAGATAATTGCGTGTGAAGTTGGCGATTTTTGAAATTTTGTGTATTACAACGAGAGCTTGTACTATAGTTTTTCCCTGAATCAATAAATTCTGTATATTGAGAAGAAAATAATTCAAAATCCTTGAACTTTTAGAAAAAAATAAATATAGCATTTTTTATAACTCGACGGGACAAATAAAATGACACCAAAATTATCTAATTTGAAAATTGTTTTAGGTTATTGAAACGAAAACATTTGAAGATTTTCGTTTCAATAACTCAAAACAAATTTCAAATTGAGTTATTTTGGTGCCATTTTATGGCACTA
Source organism: Acrobeloides obliquus (assembly GCA_034698545.1). Taxonomy (NCBI): domain Eukaryota; kingdom Metazoa; phylum Nematoda; class Chromadorea; order Rhabditida; family Cephalobidae; genus Acrobeloides; species Acrobeloides obliquus. The sequence goes on from JAQGBS010003308.1 coordinate 2,289, forward strand.
AAATATATGTAAAGACGTTTTCAGGTCTTTAAGTCCATCCCTGGTTTGGTTGGTTGAGTGTGGGGTCCCCGAGTATGGTAATCAAGAAATTAGACGGGGGTAAAATTTGTTTGGATATCTCTCTACATCAATTATCCTTCTACTGTCTCCTTAAAATGAATACTATAGCATGATTTTTAGTCGATGACGATGATTTAATCAACCAAGCTAATGTTTCCGAAAATGTAAAGTTTGCCATCCGTGGATCTGAAGATGAGAAGGGCGCTATAGACTTCCTTGTAAAAATTTTCCACACTTGTGGATTGGGAAATTCTGGAAATGTAGTAAGCAGAGGAAATTTAGAATATTGCTTTATTAAGAATACAAAATTTAGGCGTGCAGAAAGATTAGTGGCATGGAATTCAAGCTTGAAGGACAGGTCTATAATAAAGAGCTTACAAATGTTGTATGGAACTTGAATCAGGCAACTCAATTTGACGGACAAGAATGCTAACTTTGTAAATAATTTAACTTTTTTTGAGAATATATTTTTGATTTTTTGATTAAATATTTATAAATAAATTCTTTCTTCTTAAAATTATAAACAATTTAAATTAGAACCAAGAGACCGAGCGCCTACTGTGTTCGGTGCCGTTGCACCTACTGCGCTCGGTGCCGTCACTCCTTCGGCGTTCCTCGTCTCGCGCTATCTTCTTTGCTCATGTGATATACAGATAGTGGTCCATTCAATTGGCTGACTCTCTCTCTCTCACTCTCATAAATTAGGGATTTTGTTCTTACGAAAATCGTCAGGTAGACCAAAAAGTCTATGATCGATTCCGACAAATTCAAAATTTTGTCCTTGCGACTTATGAATGGTCATAGCAAAAGCCGGCTTCACTGGGAATTGATGTCTTGTCATTCGAAACCCGAGGCCCTTATCAGAATCTAGCGTAAATCGGTAAATTTGGACAAACCGAAACTTTTAAAAGTCGAAACCGGTAGAGTCGATAGTGTCAAAAAGTTTGTCAAGTAGAGTCGATTTGGATTTGATCGACTCTTAATCACTACAATACACATATCTCTTTTCTGAATCAGGGAAGATTTTTCAAGGTCCGATAATGAGCACCATCGATTTCTCGCATAGAGAAACCCTATAGGGTTATTTCAGTGAAAATTGAAAAATTTTGAAAAAATCGAGCAAAAATTGCAAAATTATCTTTTTGGGAGTACCCGACCATGCTTAAAAACCTCCACAAAAATTTTTTTCAAAAAAGTACAAAAGAAAAAATTCATGTTAAATTATAAGCAAAATTAAAAATCCGCGTTTTATCGTGAGCTTGACTCAGTGGTAGTGCTTCTGACTTCGAGTCCAATAGTACAGGGTTCGAATCCTACCTATGTCGAATTGATTTTGAAGCTGGCTTATTTGGTACTCATAGCACTTTTTTGAAAAAAGTTTTTTATAGAAGTTGTTAAACAGGGTCCAACACAAATAAACCGGAATTTTGAAAGAGTATTCCCGTGTTAAAATAATCTAACCATTTTCGTTCTTTTAAACTTTTTATTCAAAAATTATTAAATTTTACAAATTATTAAAATTAGCTGTATTTTTCAATTGACACCATCTTTAGCCAGCCATCAAGGTTAGCCCTACAATTAGCCCATATAGTCCTAATACACTAGCAAAGGCTTGAATCAATATCATACCAATAAACATCTTTGGCTGTTGTGAGAGTGCTATGACCCCATCATACCCTAAAAAGCGATAGATATAAAAGTCATAAGTGAATATAACAGATCTTCGTTCATGTGAACTTGTTGTTCAGTGATAGTAAATGAGACCTGTACGTCTGAGGTTGGTGGTTTAAGTCCCGCATATGTCGAAGGTTTTACTTACAAAGAAGACTTTTGGGAACGGGATCGAACCCGCGCCCTATGAGTTAATGCCGAGTACTTTAGCCACTCGGCCATGGGCAAAATCCACAAAACCAATGATATGGTACTCGTTTTGAAGCTCTCGGCGAGATGAGTCGATTGGCGACATTTTGTTAATTTTGACTACGCCTTTTTGGAATTTTAGTACGCAGTGAGGGGACAAAATCTCAGCCTCTCACAATATAGAAAATCTATATACCCGAATCTCCAACCGCATAACCTCCACCAAGAGAACATAATCCACAAACCAATCCAGCCATACAATGAGCAAATCCATCATTAATTGTATAGTCTTTTCCACCAGGTTGAATTCTACCCGAAATAATAACCGACAACACCAATCCATAAATAGCGTTCACACCAGCCATGACAACAGGAATAATCCCCTTCATGAACATATCCGGACGCCGCATAGACATCATAGCAATACCCGTGCCAGCCTTAGCTGTTCCATAAGCGGCACCTGCAGCTGCAAAAGCCATGGAAAATGTGACACCTAAGGTGCCAAATAGAGGTCCATACATGGCTTCCTCTTCTAATTTAAGTAAGGTTACGTTTAGTCCGGTTACAGCCATTTTGGTGCGTATAAGGCTAAAAATAAAAAGAATTAAACATTAAGGGCTTTTTCTGAGATTTTGCGCGCAGAACGCAGCGCTGAAAATCTCAGAAAAGGGGTCATCCAGATATGATTACGTAATATCTGGATGACCCCAAAAAGCTCTAAAATTCCTGTAAAAATTGCAATATTTTAATATAAAAAGTTACATGATATATGAAATTTTACAAGTTGTCATGGCCACACGTGCACAAGGTCTTTCGTCAAATTTTCAATAATACATATTTTTAAAAGAAAATTTTATAAAAAAATACAATTTTGTAGTAAAAAACTATATTCCCATCATTTCGCCAATATATTTTTGCTGCTGCTTCTCGACTAATACTAAATATTTTAAAAATTTCCGCCGGATACTACTACATATCTTTCGTAAACGAGAGCTTGTGCATGTGTGGCCATGGCGACAGATATATGATAAATAAAATTTCAGTAATTTTTCAGGATACACACACTCGGAAAAAACCCTAGCATGGTCGGCTAAAATATACGAAAAGTTGAGACACCTCCAAGAACGCTAAAAATGATCAGAAACTTGTCTAGGGGCTTTTAGCAACGAAAAACACGAATCCGAGTGATTTAAGGCGCATCGAGATAAAGAGGATCGAGATAGAGCAATTTTTGGGGGTGGATAGGGTACATATGGGAGGGGATCACTTCATCTATCCAATTTGAATCGAAGAAGTCATTTTATTCATACAATGGTTTATCTAGCAAGGAATCGATTCCCGGTGTAATTGGGTGATTTCTAAACTTCCATGACTTCCTATATTCTGAAATACCAGTCTGTGTGCCAGTACATCCGCTTTCCGATAGGTGGATGGGGTGGGTCTATTTTTCAATTTAAAAAATCGGGTCTGACAAGCAAACTTGCGTAAAGGGAAGTGCAATAAATAAAAAGTGGAAAGTTTGCTCGGGGTCATGCCTCCAAATGCGCTGGTATACATGGGCAGAGGGGAAAATTGCGGGGGTATAGGGGCAAAATCCCAAATTTGTGGGGGTTGAAAAAATCGTTGACTAAAAAAGGGTCATGCCCAGGGTTTCGATCGGTTTAATTCAAAAATCAGTTTTCAAAGTCCATTTTTCAGGATTTTTCAGGAAATATGAGTCAGTTTTCAGGAAAAAAATCAGGAAAGTAATTTTTCGTTAATTACGCTTATATATATTTTTAAAACTTGAAAAAATTGTTTATTTTTGACATTATATGAATGAAACAATTATAGTTCTGGATTATTCATGTATTTTTGGTCGAAAATTCGAACCATGAATTTTTTTTTGTTCGGTTCGAACCGATTTTAAAATTTGTCTGTTTTGTTCAAGTGACGTATCCAGGATTTTTTTTAGGGGGAGGATAAATTTTGGGTCGAACCCGAAATCATTTTTTTCAGCAATTTTTTTAAAAATTGAACAAAAAAATAAGCGTGGCCCAAGTCAATTTTTGTTAAAAACTCTTATATAAAAGAAAAAAACAGCGCCGCAGGAGAAAATTTTTTGAAAAAATACTTGTTTTTAAGCTGAAAATGCTCAGAAATTTACATTTCGGTGAAAAAAAGGGAAATTTTTTACATTTTTTGAAAAAATTGGTCATTTTTGGTGAAAAAATAGTAAATTTTGATCAATTTATGTAGAAAATAAAAGTGAACAATTTTAGTGTTAAATTCTTTGTATTTAAAAAAATCCAGCGTCGCAGGCGAAAAATTTTTTGGAAAATGCTTGTTTTTAAGCTGAAAATGCTCAGAAAATTACAATTTTTGCTGAAAAGCCCTGTTCAACGGTTCATGAGCAATCACAGGATCGGTAGTTTTTTTTAATCTATTTGAAAAATTTGTAAAAAATTTGATTTAAAATTTGAAAAATTTAGTTAATTTTTAATAAAATTTTTGAAAAAAAGGTTTTCTTGAAAATTTAATTAAAAAATTTTTCCTGATAAAAATTTTCATTTTTCAGTTTTCTGATCCAGAAATCAGGAAATTCCTGAAAAATCAGGAAAAATCGAAAGCCTGGTCATGCCTCCAAAATAGCCTTTTTTGTCATTTTTGCTCAAATTTTTCATTTTTTGCCACAAAATGGTGACGTCAAAAAAGGTCGCCAGGCAAGAAAATGATCGTGTGCGCTGTTTTGATATTTTTAGTTTTAAAACAACCTGTTAATACGAATTCGAAGGACATTTTGAATTTACAAAATGGAAATTTGAACCCCTGGGCAGGGGATCCTTTTTAGTAGGGGTACTCTTTTAAGGGAAAATTATCAATTTTTCTATGAACGAAGGATGTAGCTCCTCTCCCCTTGACTCGGTGGAGACGGTCTCTCCCTTTCCCCGGTTGCGCCACAAACATTCCTCCCACCACCCAAAAACAATTGTTTATCCATCTTCAAAAACCCAAATTAAAAATAAAATTGATGAATAAAAAAACTACCCATTTTACATCTTCAGTGGAACGATGAAAAGCTGACAAAAAGCTACTATTGATTGTCTATTAGAGTGACGCACCTTATATTATAAAACGACAAAAAGGCAAAAAATCGAAGACTAGAAGAAAGTGATAAGAAAAACATAAAATCAAATTAATCACAAAAGCTAAATGAATTTAATTTCCTAAAAATGGTTAGAAAATTGCAAAAATCAATAAACCTTTTCTTTAAGGTTCAAATTACATATTAAGACACTTTCTTGAGCTTTCAAAGGTCGCCCTAAATGTTCCTAGCGCGCTTCAAGTTGAATTTAATTAGTGAGACCTGTTACTTTGAGGTTCAAATTATATATTAATCTGGGCATAACATAATATGCAATTGTGAGTAAAAAATACTTAAAACAAAAGTGTTAAATAAAAATAAAACTATTTATATTCGAAGCTAGGAAGGTGCTTCCTCATATAAGCCAAATGTATACGCGCGAATGAAAGCCAGCGAGATAATTGCCATAGAAAGCTCCCAAAATCCTTGACTCAAATGAAAAATCAATTCCCATTCATTTATTCGCGGGCATCTCGTCTTTATGTTGCACTTATTAAGAAATGGCGAGCCGCCTGCATGATGGAAAGCCTGCCACTAAAATCTTAGTACAAAAAATAGTTACAAGATTTTTTAATAAAAAAATATTTAAAAGAATTTTATTTCGTCTATTTAGAAAATATAGTGCATTTCAATCCAGATAAAAAAACTCATAAAGTGGCAACATCATCTCCAATTTATCGTCCCCTTACGATTTTGCCCAAATTTTTGGAAAATTTTTAAAAAAAACATAAGAGGGGCCAAGTTAAAAATTTTTTGAAAAAGTCCCCCCAAAGTTGACTATACCACTGATTCCAATACCCGACTTTATTTTACCCTCATTTCTGAAAATGCATGTGGTTACGCTAAAACTCATTACACATGACAAAGTGTCAAGCGTCTCATTTTACACACAAATGGTCGAAGGTTCGATCCTTTTTGTAAATAATTTTTCGATTAAATGTAACATAAAACCTAGCAATATTCCACAATAAGTAAAGCATGCAGTAGATAACTATGGCAGAGTTGTTATTCTCTAAAAGCGCACTCTCTAATCCATAAACCCATAGCCAGTTGCAGAACCTTTAAAAGTGCGAGCTCTTGTATCGATCTTTGCTTGAAAGCTTAAGAAAGTGTGTTGGAAAATATGCCAAACTAGTTAATAGGTTGATCAATAAATTCTTGCATGGAGTATGCTAAAAAAGGCTAGTGAGCTCTCTACATGGCGAGACAGAAAAAAATTGTCAGAAGAGCAGTAGATAGAGAAGCCGGCCATCCGATCTGGCAACTTAAGCAACGTTGAGACCGCCAGTTTCAAACCCACTAGGGTAAAACTTAAGTATTGCAATAAAAAAAGTCAAAAATTGTACGATGTCAAGTTTACAAAGTGTATAAAAACTGGGATTTGGGTGATTTTTTCATGTTTTTTTCAATCCAAAATTTTTTCAAAAATGACCCTATTAGGACTAATTTTATGCGAGGAATCGATTGCGCGCATTTCCAACGCTTAAAAACGCTTCCCTGACCCTGGATCAAGAATGCTTAGAAAATGACGATTCTTGTCAAAAAAATATGAAGTTTGAAGAAAAAAGGAAAAATTTGGACATTTTTGTTTAAAAATTAGAAATGTTGGTGATCTTTAGTCAAGATCATAATGGGGACCACATACGTGGGCGGAGGGAGGGGTCTGAATTGTCTTTGAAAAGTGCGGGGGTATAGAAAAATCATCGACCAAAAAAGGCCACAAATTGACATTTTTTGTCATTTTTGCCCAAAATGGCTGATCAAAAAAAGTCGCCAAAAAATTGCGGGGGGGGGGGGTCTGACCTCCAAATCGCGAAGGAAGTCATCCGAATTTGTACCCCCTGCCCACGGATGGCAGACCATTATGATTTCTCCCCTATTTCATGTGTGTCTGGACCGGCAAGGCCGTAAAATAACATTCGCCCCTTATGCTTTGACTTTAATGTTTGTTGCATATGAGTCATAAAAAACTATAGACATATTGCTTTTTAAACCGATTTGTCTTTTTTGTTATTTTTCTTCGAAATGTCGTTCCGTGCATTCGAAAAATTTGCTACTGACCGGTGTCTTGTATAAAAACCGTTTTGAGTGTGTTTTTGAACGGATTGTTTTTTATATACAAATCTTCGAATGTCGAAGTTAATGAGATCAGTTATTTTATTCACATTCTTTCTTGTTTTCAGAATAAATGCCGAGACAACAATAAAAGTTGTTGGTAATTTGTATTGTTGTAGTCAATATAAAGAAGGCAAGTCAGACTTCAGTGCCATTGGTGGGCGCACCGTTTTTGTGATCCTAGCTATCTATTATTGACAAGCTCGGAGACACCACTTAGCACACGTGTACAAACACCCCCCGAAAATGTTGACTTTTTGCGGGCGGAAAAACATAAGGGGGACCAAGATGATTTTTTTGTTCAAAATTTGTTCAAAAATTTTTGGCAAAAATATAAGGAAGACCAAGGCAATTGTTTTTAATTTTTTAAAAATTACCTTGGCCCTCCCCCCTCTTTTTGTTTTATTGCGCGATAGGAAGTTTTTTTTGTTTACGGTTCACCCGCGGGCTGTGGGTGAAATGAGTCTCGACTGCAATTTTTTGGCCTACGGGTTGCGGGCGAACCCCCTCCCCCCTCCCAAAAATCGGAGGAGGTTGTACACGTGTGGTCCCTCTCCCCTTATTTTATTGGCGCCGATAGGTGCAAAAATTTTTTTGAAAAAACACTTTTTAGGCTAAAAATACTTTAGAAAATTACGATTTTTGTTGAAAAAATAGAAAATATTTGCAACTCGTTCGCTCGCAGCCTGCGGGCGAAATGAGTCTTGCCCGCAAAACTTGCGGGCGAAACTCATTTTGGCCTGCGGGCGACCTCTTCCCCCGAAATTCGGAGGGGGGAGGTTGTACACGTGTACCACTTAGTAGTGTAAAAATATTTTTTAAGCAAATTTGTCACCCGATTTAATTATTGGTGAAAATGAAGATTGCCATGAGCTTCATAAAACCTTGGTGGAGCTTTGGGAAAAGGATACATTTAGCACAGATGATAAATTAAATTCTATTTTTACCCACAAAAATGATAGTAGATTTGTTTTATATGGATCTGAAGAATTGGATCCCGTTGTAGTATTTTATTTGAAGTCATATCATACATGCCAAGTTTCGGTGGATGATGTTAACAGAGTAAGGGTTAATCTAATAAAGTTTACAGGATACCCAACAAGTGGCAATTTTACGATTTTTGCACGATCTTTTCAAATGTGTTTAAGTTTTTAATTTTCACCAAAATAACCATATAGGGATTTTTCTATGCGAGGAATCGATTGCGCGCATTGCCGGTCCTTAAAAACGCTTCCTTGGCCTTGATTTAGGGAAGAGGCCAGTCTAATCTGACCTGTGGTTCAAGAATAGGGAGAAGGATCGATAGGAGTGGGAGGGAGGGGGCTAGCAGATATCCTTACATTAACTTAATCATTTTAGGGTTGCTTCCGGACTGCCACCCATGATATCCCTGCTATATACAACGATGGCAATTACGAATTTACATGGCATGTTGATGGAACTGATTCACTTACATGCCCTTAATTGTGATTTTTCATTGTTTTTTGTATACCATTTATGACTCATAAAAGCTTTTTATGAGTCATAAATGTTCTCAAACCAAAATTAAAAAAGGGTCGGAAGTATTGCATCTTTCATCTTTTATTCATCTTTAAACAATTTTTTTTCTTATAGCTTACAATTAAAATATGAGTCATAAACAATAAAGAAAAATTCATTCAAATACAACATGTTGAAGAACACTTTTGTTACTTTTCATTTGTGGCTTGTTAGCAAAATGTTTTCGTTTAAGAGTTTTGTTCTAGTAATTATATTTGCTTATGTTGGCTTAGGTTTTGCTGAGACTACTATTAAAGTTAACGGGCAATTGCAATGTTGTAGCGAGGGATTGGTTTTCTTACTTGGAAGTAAGCGATTGTACAGGTTGCCCCTCAAAAAATGATAATGCGATTTTTGGGCTATTTTTTCAAAATTTTAATTTTCACCAAAATTGCCTTATAGGGGGCTTTCTATACGAGGAATCGGTTGTGCGCATTCTATGAAATCGACGACGAGGAATCGTTTGTGCGCATTGACGAACCTTGAAAACACTTTCCTGACCCTATTTCAAGGAAGAGGTGTTTATTGAAGCGAAAATAGGCTAATACTGAGTCAGGGAAGCGTTTTCAACGTCCGTCAATTGATTTCTCGCATAGAAAAACCTTTATAGGCAAGGTGTCGAAACGTTCTTATTTATAAGATTTGTCCATATTTTAAAGGTACAGGGTCAGAATGGGCTCATTAAGGCATGACCATACTTTTATGGTCAGAACCCCCTATTTTTTAGC
>JAQGBS010003309.1:0-11712 GCA_034698545.1 Acrobeloides obliquus
GTCTGGCGAACTTCTCAAGCACCTCATTAGTTCTTAATGAATCTATTGGTATTTTTGAGATTTTATTTTAAAGGGTAATGTACATTTTTATTACTTATTTTAGGAAAAAAATTTTGTGTCTGGTTCAGGCACCATCTAAAAACAATGAAAAAAATTTTTTTTGAAGAAAAATCGAAAAAATTTTTTTGGGGTGTTTTTGGCTAATTTTTATTGATTGAAGCTTGCTTTAAAAAATGTCAAAAAATCATCTAAAAATGTCCAAAAAACACGTGAAAACGCTTCCTTGACCTTGATTCAGGGAAACAGAAATTTGGGAATGCGCGCAATCGATTCCCCACATGAAATTACTCCCAAAAATATGATTTTAAGAGAGAAATTTCAAAATTTTTCGATTTTTGCTTCAATACACACATATATTTCCCTGAATCAGAGTCAAGAAAGTATTTTCATGCTTTGGGAATGCGCGCAATCGATTTTTCGCATGATTTTACCCCTATATAAGCTGTTTTGACAAAAAACTATTTTTGGAGTAGTCCCTAAATGTTACCCCCTTCCTTTAATATTATGCAAAATTTTTGGAAAAAATTTTCAATTTAGGCTAATTTTTTAATTTTTGCCAAACGTTCAATTTTTGGAAAAAAATTTTACATTATGATAATTGGAATTTTCCCATTATTATGACATGAAAGATACAATTTTTAGCATTTTTTGTGTTATGATAGGGGCCATACAGATATACGTTATCATGTTGGGGGTCAGTCCTCAACACAAAAAATTAATAACAGTAATGCATTTTTAATAACGTTCGGGGTGGATGGGTTACCTCTCCACAACAAGTCGATAACGCTAGTGCATTTTTGATAATGTTGAGAGAGGGGAGTCAGTCCTCTTCTTAAAAAGTTGATAAAGCTAATGCATTTTTTTATAACGTTAAGGGTCTAAAAATCCGCAAAAATTGATAACGTAATATCTGGACATCCCCTAATCATAGTTGGATAGGAGGTCGTAATTACTACCCTTTCCCCCCCCTTGCACCGCGAGGGCTCCGAAAAATGGGGCCGAAAGGCAAAAATTTTCTTTAGACCGCCTGCTCCGCACGAGGAGGTTTACAACCCCCCACTATTCATCTATGCTCCTAATTCAAATTTTTCCCATTAATATAACTTAAAAGATGCACTTTTTAGTATCTTTACGTTATGAGAATGGGAATTACTAAATTTTTTAAAATAAAAAATTTATGATGTGAAAAATAATAACTACCATCTTGAAAAAACTCAAAATTTATTATTTAAAAAATTTTTTTTTGAAAAAATGGAAAAATTTTCAAATATTTTTGTCAAAACTTAAAGGTGAAATTTTTATATTTTTCCCTTGTTTGAACAAAAATTAAATTTAAGTACGAGAAATTAGATCATAAAACTTGACAATGGCGTCAACAAGCTCAGAAATTTGAACAGTGAGCATATTTCAACAATTCGTAGGAAATTTGATTCTCTCATCGGATTTTCATTTAAGCTGAAAAGCCTGACTTTCTCTACGACTTACTCTGTTGTTTTTCATGCCCTATTTTTTGGGAAAAGGCTTTTTTTCAATTTTTTGCTTTTCACTCTATTGTTTTCAACGTTGTTAGGCTCTAGTAATAATAACAATAAGGTCTCTATAGAACTCATTTCCTAATCTCATAACAATTGCATAGAAAAGTTGCTCGGACGAGTGCCATACGGAAAAATTTCTCTACATAATAAAATTATTTATTTATTTTTTATGTTCAGGAAATGCCGTACGGATGAATTCATGAATTCTTTAATTTAGTTCTCGGTTCATTTTTGAGTTTTATGACATTTTTTAAGGCAGTGTTATGAAAGTTCCAAAAATAATATATGGTTTAAAAATTTTTTATTAGAAAATTTTTATCTTCAGAATTTTGTTTCAATAACAGAATTTAAAAATATCATATCTCGATCTTTCTTATTCCAATGTTTGACCCAACAAACCCCATTTTGCATATTTTCCTTACACCCACGAAGAAATCCCTTTGAGCGGCATTTTTTTATGCGGTCGTTTGATTTTGAAATTGGCTACTTTAAACTTTTCCTTGAGATTGACCATGTAATTTTTAGCGGTTTTCGGGAACCTCTTCTCGGCGAGAAAAATCACGTTACTTCATTTTGGCACAGACTTTCGGGGAAATCTTCGGCTTCTTCGGATAACATCTCTGCTCACATGTTGAGGCTCAATATGGAAAGCAACGGGCATATGGATGATCATGTAAGTGATATGTAAAAAATTTTAAGTATAGTAGGCGTCAATCTTGGTTGTTTCTATGAAATCTACAAGTTTGAATTCGCGGTTTATTGAAACGAATTGCCTGCAAGTGATTGTATTATAATTATAATCGGGGGAAAAGAAAAATCGTGTTTTTGACTATAATCTTTGTAGATTGATTGTATTCGCGAAGGGCTTCAAACTGAGTGGTTGAAGTTCATATAAGGCTACAGAGAAGTGTGTAAAAAAATCACGCCATTTTTCGATGACGTTGATCCGAATTTTTTAACATACTTTTCCGTAGCCGTGATATGGACTCCAACTACTCATTTTAAAACTCTTCAGGAATACAATCGATCTACAACAAAAATCATAGGCATAAATACAATTTTTACTCGATTACAATACAATCACTTGGCAGCATTCAGGCAATTCGTTTCAAGAAACCGCAAATTTAAATTTGCAGATTTCGCAATCACGCGTTCGTAAAAACAACGGGGATTGACGTTGACTATAACAAGGGGGTATGGTTTTCGAAGAACAGACTCCACAAGATAGGGCTTCCCACATACCTCCATAATATGGGATTCTTCCCCCCTATAGATCAAAGATTTACCCGCCTCCATGAAACCAATAAATGAAATAAAACATCCATGTCTTATACCCCCACTTCCAACAATCTAGGCATTACAAGTTTAAAATTTTTAGGAAATAGACAAAAGATCAGTTCTTCGCTATGAATTGTCATATGAAAAAACTCAATCAAATTGTTTTTGTGGCAATATCACTTTTCAATTACGATATGATTTTATTCATCGGGTACTAATGCTACATGTTATACGGGCTAATCATCTTCCAACTACGGTAATTTTTGTATATTTCTAAACTCCATTTAGGTTGACAAGTGGTCGTATTTCATGGACCCATTGATATTTTTAGCTACATCTTCCTACTTAAAATTTGCATATTTTAGGATAAAAACGGTGCTCCAGATCCTTATATAAAAATGTATTGTCTACCAGAAAGAAGAAATCATTGTAAAACAAGGATATATAAAAAGAGTTCCGACCCAGAATTTAATGAAATGTTTTCTTTCGATGTGCCATACAGTAATCTATCGAGTCGGATGTTACAGGTATTTTATCGAAAAAATATTAAAAATGCCAAATTCCTAATTTTGATAAAATATAAAATAAAAAGTTTCAAAAATTGCGTATTTTGGAGCTACAAGCACACCCCCGTGTAAAATTAATGCTAATTCTTTAATTCATTCATTGGGAAGAAAAATTTTTTCAGCTGTCAAGTTTAGCGTGAAAAATGACGTGACGGAAGTTTTTTTTGTCAAACTAGAAAGAGCAAGAAATCAAGAGATGAATGAGTCAATTTAGCCTTATTCATAAAGATCTAGCTTATGTTTGAAAGTGCCAATTTGGAAGGATTTTAAAAGAGGATTTCAAAAATAGTCTCTCAAAATTTAGATTTTTCTTTAAAAATTAAAATTCTCAAATTTGTCAAAATTTTACAAAAAAGAGAAAACTTTGAAAAAAATTCAATTTTTTAACTTTTTTAAAAATTTCACCAAAATTTCGAAAACATGCAGGCAAGAATTAAAATTTAAAAAAAATTCGCCAATTGACTCAGCTCGCCGAGTGCTTCAAAACGAGTACCATATTATGGTTTTTTAGGGTTTGACCCATAGCCGATTGGCTAACTTGTTCAGCCTTTACTCATAGGGCGTGGGTTCGATTCCGCGCTCAAAAGTCATTTTTATATTTTGTTGTCAAAATTTATGAAAATTTTTGCATATTCACATTTTTATGCGGGTAGCACGATGGCGCTATTATTTTTCTATGAAAACTTTTGAAAAATTTGGAAAAATCGAAAAATCTAAAAAAATTTTCCTCCAAATTTCATGAAAATTTTTGCAATATAATAGCACCATTGTATTCCCCGCATAAAAATGTGGATATGCAAAAATTTTTATGACTTTTGACAACAAAATTAAAAAATGATTTTTGGAGATCGAATCTGCACCTGATAGGTGAAGGCCGAGCATGTTAGCCAATCAGTTATGGGTCAAAACTCGCAAAACTTTATGGTACTCGTTTTGAAGCACTCGGCGAGCTAAATTGATTGGGAAAATTTTTTTAAATTTTAACCCTTGCCTGCACCTTTTCCTCTTTGATGCGCCGTGATTTGCAAATAGAAAAAGGCAAATTTTAGTTCACAGTGTACGATTTTGATCGCTTTACTCGGCACGGACTCATTGGGAATATAATTATGCGAGACCTTTTCGATAAATCTGACCTCTATAATTGGACTGAATATACTATGCAAATTGTCGGAAGTCAAGTAGGAAGAAAAATTTTTCTATCTCAAAAAAGACCATAAAATTTTAGGAAAAGAACGACTATGGAGATTTGTTATTATATTTAGCCTATTCGGTATTGGATAAAAAATTGTATATAACTGTTGCCAAAGCGTATAATTTAAGGCCTATGGATATTACTGGTGCTTCTGGTAAGACATACATGAAAAGAGTCCAGATCTTTCCAATACTTAAAAGACAAAGACCAAAAACACAAAGGCCAAAAAAGACAAAGACTAAAAATACAAAGACCAAAAAAGACAAAGACTAAAAAAGACCTTTCTTTAAGAAAGACCTCTTTCCAAAAATGATTAAAAATGGAATTTTTGGTTAAAAAAGGACTAAAAATGGTGTTTTTGTCATACACAAAATTCATAAACTGGCAAAATTGTACATTTTTTCATAAATTGACAAAATTGGAAACGTCTTTGAGATCTTAGACAAGATGAAAATGGGGTCTAGATATGGATCCCTCCCCCCACTCACGAGAGGCCAAAATTTAGGTATCTCCTCTCTCTAAACTAGTATAAAATTTCGACTTTCAAATTGTTTGACTCGACTTTAAAGTGGACCGGTTTTGGATTTTGACTTTCGAAAAAGGGATCGATTTTGACTTTAGAATCCTACGGTGCCACCTCTTTACATCTACGTTGGACTTATCCAGGGGTGCCAAGAACGTTTTTTTAAAATCAACAAATTTGACTTCAAAAATTAGATTTTAAGAGCAAAAATCAACAAAATGCTAATTTTCCCTTATTTTTATAAATTTGAAAAAATTTGCATTTCAAAAATTAGATTTGACACTGAACAATCAGGTTTTGCCAGAAAATCAACACTTTTCTGAAAAATCAGCAGATTTGACACCCCTGGGTTTATCCCTTGTCTACTGACAACCACTCAACCATACATGGGCAGGGGGTACTATACCCGGGTATAGTACCCCCCCCCCTTCTCCGTGAGTGACTTTTTGCAATAGGCTAAGGTGGTGTGTACCCCCCTAATTTGTCGTATCGAGGGAAAAATTAATGGACCAATTCATATTTGGGAAGTCGTCCAGACTGAATTTGTTGCGAAAATTCATATACGAATTGATAAATCGAAAACGAATTCATATTTCGGCTACGAATTTGTTTTTTTTTCTAAAATCACGCCTGTCGACGTTTTTTTTGGTCGACAGTAATCTTTGGGATCAATTCGTATTTTGGGACCCAGTACTCCCCTGCATAGGTCATCAAGGGGATACAGTACCCCCTCCTCCCTACCACCCATCCTCGGACATTCCGCCTTTATAGTCATTCATCCATCCATCATGGGGGTTTATGTACCCCTCCCCCAAAATTCATTCATCATATAAATTTTTGAAAGCCAAAAAATTAGATGGCGACCTTTTTTTGGTCGACAACATATAGCTTCGAGGTAGCTTGTCCCTCTCCTTGTTCATGTATGCATGTACCCCCTCCCTAAAAGGCTATTCATTCATCCATCTGAGGGACTGGTGTACCCCCCCCCCCCCCCCCTACTGGTGACCTATGCTCTCCTGCCCATGTATGCACTCAATTATGATTTGAGGAGAGAGCATTACTAAATTTGAAAAAATAAGAACCCCTTATGGTTATACCCAAAATTGATTATTTTTAGACCCCTATGTAAAAATCTCACAAATCTACCAGCATAAAAAAGTCAAATGTAAAAGGACCTCGATGAAAAGAGCCAATTTAAACCCTGTGTACCATGAAATCTTGGAATTTGATCTACCTCCAGGCCAAGTTGATGAAACCAATATGTTAGTTGAAGTTATGGACTGGGATAGGTATCCATTTTTATTCTTTTTACCAGAAATAAACATTTGAAAATTTCAGAATAGGCTCTGATGATCTTCTCGGGTGTTGTATTTTGGGCAACGAATCGCCTACAAAAGAAGGTCGGCAACAATGGGAGCAAGTTTTTTCTTCCATTCGATGTGTTAGCTCGATGTCTGAAGGCTACCAAAATGGGACTCCAGCAACTGGAAGGAAAGCTTCTGAAGGTCATAGAGATTCAAATTTCTCTGACACAATGGTATAAATTTTTTCAAAAATGTGTTTAAAAAAATTTTAGATGCCAAAAGCAGTGGGTACCTGGCATAGTATACTCGAAGAAGTACCTGAAGAGTACAGGAATATACCCAAGGCTAAAAAATAAATTTAGCTTTTTTTAAAAATATTTTTGATTTTTTAAATATAGTAATATTATGTTACGGGTAAATTTTGCTTTGTCAGAAATTTTTTGGATCTCTTATTAATTAACCCTATATTTGTTCACTTTATTTTGTAGGTCTTTATTCAAGACATTTCCCATTGAAGAAAAAATTTATCACACATGGTGAAGTGGCAATTGTCTCATTTTGCACTCAAATGATTGAGGGTTCAATCCCACCAAGGATTTGTTGTTTGTTTCCGTCCAAAGGAAAAATAGCCCCCATGCGATGGCCAAGTGGTCCAAGGCGCCATCCGATTTGACAAGTTAAGCAACGTTGGGCCTACAAGTTCGATGCCACTATGACAAAAATGATGAGTTTAAAAAAATTCTTTTACAAACAATGGAACAAAATTTTTTGTTTTATTGTTTATAAAAAAAGTTTTTTGAAAATCAAACGATTTACACCAGTGGATTGAACCTGCGGGCCCAGCGTTTCTTAACTTGCCAGATCGGACGGGCAGCGCCTTTGAGCACTTGGCCATCGCATGTGGACTATTTTTTTCTTTGGGCGGAAATGGACTATAAGATGAGACACTTGCCACTTTACCAAAGAAGATGACTTTTTCCTATTGCGAGAAATGTCCTATATGTTGTTTGTATATTACAGATTACTGGTATTTTTCGTTTTTAATATTTTTATGCAATAAAATATTACAATTTTAATGAAAAAAGAAGTGGCTAAGTAAAACAATTCGTTTTTGGGCAAAAAGAATTAAGCTACAGGTCAATCCAAAAATAACTACCATTGGAGTGCATTCGTGTAGGGATGTAGTGCACGAACATACCCCATGTTACTAATAAGAGTGGAGGTCCCTGTAGAGATATGGCATGAAGAAGACACATTTTTCAACCCCATAAGGTTAAGGACCCCATGTTCATCCTAGTTGATATCTAGCTATACGAGGCCTAGGTCAACAGTGTCAAGCTATGGACTATCTGCATTGTTTTTTGACCCGTGAACAAAGTCCGTAAAAATTCATTCCGTGAAGTTTGACTGTGAAAATTGACCCCGTGAAAAAATTTCGTTAAAGTTGTCCTCGTGAAGAAATTCCGTTAAAATTATTTCCATGAAAATTGATCGTGAAAATACACCTAGTACCATAATTTTGGTATGGGAAATACGAATTCGAAGGAATTTTTGAATTTGGACCTCAAGATATCCCTACGCTGAGAAGTAACCCAGAAAAGGGTTTTAAAAATAGATGTCTAAAAATGGCTCCAATTAGGCTAATTTTTTGGTACTAAGGGTTTTTGCGTTGGGGAACAATAATCCGAAGGAATTTTGAATTTTTACCTCGGGGGGGGGGGGTACCCCTATGAAGAGAGGGTATACCCATGTTGAAAATGTTAAAAATATAACAATTTTCGTCAAAACCCTTTAAAATGTTCTAGTATCGTAACGAAAACACGGTTCATTGCGAATATGCAAAAATAAATTGATGTGACGTCTATATCACGTAATTTTTGTCTATACTTTCGTTCAATATACCTTGCTCTATTTTGCGAATCAACATTTACACTGCTTGATTAGCACTCATTCTTTCTTAAATCAAAAGCTAAAAAGGGTAGTTTTATTTCACGGTTTAGAAGCTAAAATGGTTAGTTTTATTTCACGGTTGATAACTTTAAGCAGTAGATTTTATTGAAAATAGTTTTCATATGACCAATTATTAGCAAATTAGGGTAGTCGTTTCCACTGTTGCAGAAATCGTTATATGTCGTTGAAAAATCTTTTCATTTTACACGTAAGGATTCAGCAACAGGGCGGAGGTTGGGCGATAGTGTAAATTTTTTCAAATTTGTAGGCAAAAATTTTATTACCATCGTCGGTTTGCAGAGATAATATTGTAATTCGATTTTCCAAAATTTTGCTCCTGAGTCACTATTTTTTCTTTAAGGATTTCAAAAAAATTTTCTCATCGGGAGCCACAAAAGGTTAGGGAGTTATTATCGAGGAGAGCGACGATCAAAAAAGGTTTGGGGTTGTGAAATTGAAACGAATTTTCGAATTTCATCATTTATACCACGCGTTCAGGATGAATATAACAACTTCTAAAAATTCATATCTCCACAACCATCATACATGGGCAGATCTCACGTTTTTCACCTGGCGGTTGAGAGTCGGGATTGGGGGGGGGGGATTTTCACCCTAGTCGATAACCTAGGATATAGTCGGTTTTAAACAAATCTGGACACTTTTGGTTTTTTTGTACCTCCTAAGGGTCAATTTTTACAGATAACCTCTTTTAAAATTCTTCATCATGGCAAATGTCACCCTAACACTGAATATGATTTATTATCCGAAGTTTATACAAGTATATGATATTGTTCATGAAGTTATTTTCTCTCTGACGACTATTTTAACTATCCTTATTAGCTACGTCATAATGAAAAAATCGACTGTAGCCATGGGTTTTTACAAATACATTCTATTGAACGCTATTGCTTGGAACTATGTGCAAGAATTGCACTTTTATTTATGGAATCCTATAAATTTAAATCCATATTTCCTATTTTATTCACATGGATTCTTCAACAACTTACTCCCCAATGGTTTTGTTTATATATTTTACAGTTTTGGGGTCATTGCTGCGGGAACGGTTAATGGCATAACTATGGCTATATTTTATAGAGTTTCGCAACTTTTTCCATATTCAAAATTCCATCAAATGTTTAATAATAATAAAAGTTTCTTGATAATATATGTTATCCTGTTATTAGGGGCTGAAATAATGATTGCAAGTACGTACGAAGTGGCCCAAAAAAGTGGCTTTTTTATTTTTTGGGACCCGGAAATTAATTATTTTAAAAATGACCCCTCTAGGGGCATGCAGGAAATTGATTGCGCGCATCCCCGAACTTGTTTAAAATAAAAATGGTCATTTTCAGAATCAGGAAATCGATTTTATGCTTCGAAAACGTTTGCGATCGATTCCTCGCATAAAATTACCCCAGAATAGTGATTTTCAGGTAAAAATGCGAAAAATGACAATTTTCGTTTCGAAAATCCAATTTTTTCCTAAGAGAAGCATTTCGAAGGTTTGGGAATGCACACAATCGATTCCCCTCATACTCCTAGAGGGATCATTTTTAGAAAAATAAATTTTCAGTTCCCAAAAATAAAAAAGCCACTTTTTTGGGGCCATCCTGTAATTTCACCCAGACTTATGTGGTGATCACACATTTATCTGTGATGGATCTTAATGATGATCGGAAAAAATTTTTTCACATAAAATCAACTGGAATCGATGTAAAAATTTTTTCAGTGGGATAGGTCGCATTTTGAAAAAATCGGACTTGGAGCCTAAGGCGTTATACTAAGACGTAAGACGCGCGCGTTTTACACCGATTCCAGTTGATTTATGTGAAAAAATTTTTTTGCCTATAAGAGCTGAAGTAGCTCCAAGCTTTTTTGCAAGCTTCGAACATCTTGTAATTAGTGATGGCCAAAAGTCAATGATAATATTTATTGACTTGAAAAGTCAATGGATTATCCAAGGCAACGATAAAGAGATAATCGACAAAGCGATAACCATTGACTTACGATAACGCCGATAATGATTTTTCGGAAAACCATTGACGCCGTCAACCATTGACTTTTATTCGGTTATTGCCGTCAATGGTTGACTTCGAGAATCGAGTCAACCATTGACTACATAACGCAAATATTTTTTTATACTAAATATTTTTTGTACTAGGATTCGGATTCAGAATCAGGATTTGGATTCAGAATCCGGATTCAGAATTCGGATTCTGAATCAGGATTCGGATTCTAAATCTGGATTCTGAATTCGGATTCTGAATCCGGATCCAGAACTTGAATTCAGAATCCAGATTTAGAATCCGAATTCTAGTACAAAAAAATGTTTTTAGTACAAAAAAGAATACTAGTACAAAAAATATTTGCGTTATGTAAGTCAATGGTTGACTTGTGGAAGTCAATGGTTGATTCGTGAAAGTCAATGGTTGACTCGTAGAAATCAATGGTTGATTTGACTCTCGAAGTCAACCATTGACGGCTATAACCTGATAAAAGTCAATGATTGACTCGTGGAAGTCAACCATTGACGGCGTCAATGGTTTTCCGAAAAATCATTATCGGCGTTATCGCAAGTCAATGGTTATTTCAAAGAAAATAACCATTATCTTATTTTGTTGACTTTTGGCCAACACTACTTGTAACGAACATTATTATAATTGATTTTAGTACCATTTTCACCATTCTTTATCAACCCGTATAATAGCACGATTGTTTTGGAATCCATTATTGAAATCGAACCGATATACTCGAAAATAGTTTTGTTAGAGCCGTCAACTGCAGGCTGTGAATTCCAAAACTATTGCCGACTAACGTTAATTCTTTCTATAATTATCTTTATTGTAATTTGCTTACCATTTTTAATATTTATGAGCATCATATATGGATTGTATGCCAGAAAAATGTTCACGATGAGGAAATCTTTTACAAAAAAGGTGTATCAATTGAATATAATGTTATTTCGCGCTCTTTCAGTACAAATTTTGATTATTATATTTTTTATTATG
The DNA here is from genome assembly GCA_034698545.1 of Acrobeloides obliquus. Lineage (NCBI taxonomy): Eukaryota > Metazoa > Nematoda > Chromadorea > Rhabditida > Cephalobidae > Acrobeloides > Acrobeloides obliquus. The sequence continues at coordinate 11,417 of JAQGBS010003309.1, forward strand.
CTCCCAATGTTCATAATCTTATTTCTGCCAGTCTTTAATTTAGTCTTTAAGCTTCAACTTCAGCTAAGTATAGTCGTACAAATTATGATGATTACTATCGATGCATATCCTATTTTTGAAATTATTTCGCTTTTTTATTTCATTACACCATACCGTATTTTTATTTTGTCGATAATTAATGCTGCTGCTGTGAAAATAGGAGTAAAGAAAATTACCCAACAGCCATAGGTCACCAAGGGGGGGGGGGGGGGTACAGTACTCCCTCACCCCTCATCCTCGGACCTTTCGCCTTTATA
>JAQGBS010003310.1:0-11712 GCA_034698545.1 Acrobeloides obliquus
ACAATTCGCCGATAAAGATATGTGTAAAATTAGAAGAGAATGCACGTAAGTGTTTAAAGGACCAGTATGGTGGAAAAAGTTTTTTTGGAAATGATGCCAATTTGTAGGGCTCGTTTTTTTACGGCTAACCTGGTTGTTACATCTGTATCTGAAAGGTTTTCCTATTGGAGATATTTATTGTTGAAGTTAACAGTCAAAAATTTGAACTTCCTACCATGGGCATTGGGTGGAATCGTTTCAATAATTAGACACGAAATAAATAAAAAATTGAAAAAAATAGTTTCAAAAGTTTTGTCTGATTTTCAATATCGTGTAATTATTGCAACGACTCCCTTGAATCTGGAACGACCAAAGTTAGAACGCTCTTAGTTTTTACCTTTTTTCAACTTAGATTTTCAGGCCTTAGGCTTAGGTTTTTAGGCTTTGAGCTTAGACTTCAGGCTTAGAAAAAGTAAAAATCAAGAGTGTGCTATAACTCGAGGCCACTTACCATTTGTCCTAGTGAAGCATAGTTGCTTTATCCTAATTGTGTATGTTCATTACCTAGTTACGTAGCTAGTCAGGACCATGAATATTCTTATGTAATAACCTACTAAAATATTAATTCTATTCATACCACCATATCTCATCATATACCATCAGAAGTAAGTTCCAATGGTTTATATAGGGAGAGGAAGCATCTAGGTGACTCATCGTTCAACTGGTAGTTTCCATTCACAGCAACAAACTCAACCAGTGGGACGATGAGTCGTCCAGGGCTTCCCCTCCCTGTACGCAGCGGAATGGGAATTATTTTTGGGCCTTTAAAAACACGATTTTTGAATTCTACATAAAATAACCCCCAGAAAGAGTGAATTTCTCAAAAATTTCAATCCTTTTAAATTTGGTCCTCTAAAGTAATATAGTACCGTTTCCCGTAATCAGGGAACAATGGTGGTCCATTTTCTCAACATTTGACCATGAATGTGACGTATTCCTGGTCAGCAAATCGAGCTCTGCAAATTGGCATCATTTCCAAAAATTGTTCACTATACTGGTTATTAGTGGGCTAAGGTTATAAATAATAAGCCTAGGCTTATGGCCTTTGAAAAACCTCAAATCACAAAAACAACCGAAACCTTGAACAATGTCTCAACATTTGGTGAAACATACAAAACTGATTTTGCAACACTTCGAAAAATTAAAAACAAATGTGCATCACGCTTCACGACTTAGGCCTATAGCTTTTTTCAAAAATTTAGTATTTTTCCTTCGATTCCAAGTTTTGTTTCGAAATAATATATTCTTGAAAAACGGTCAAAATCTACCTTATGATAGTATTTTTAACAAATATTTTTTTATAGAGTAATGTTGGCTTTTGCTTCGCCAAACCAACCAGTTAGAGAGGAAAAGCCTTTAAGTAGTAGCTGTAACCGACAAGACAGATGCTGTCTAGACTGTGGTAACGACTCGCTGGTCGTTGATACAGACATGTATTTAACGCCTAATGTAATTTTACAATAATGTTATCATATGTAAATTGTAGACACATGAATTTGTTATTACGCAATGGGATACACATTATACGATGCAAATGGAAAACGAGAAGACTGCAGGAACCGCAGGATTCGAAAGCAAGATTTTCTTTATCTTAAAGGGCCCGTTCATATATTAATCTCCATTTTCCTCCAAACTACAAAACAGGTTGGCTGCGCATGATGCAGTGGATTTTGGCCGTCACAAACTAGGATGCATGACCAAAATTACAACACTCTTAATTTTTACCCTTTTTTCAACTTATATTTTTAGACCTTAGGCTTAGGTTTTCGGGCTTAGGTTTTTCAGGTTTTAGGTTTTTAGACTGGGTAAGCTTTTCTCCGGTTTAGGCTTTAAAAAAAGTAAAAATTAAGAATGCTGTAATTTTGATCGTTCCTGTAAGCCCGAGACCTCAAATCGTGAAGTCCAAAACCTACTGGCCATGCATTGCCAACTTTTTTGTCGTTTGAAGGGAAATGAAGTTTAATCTTTTCTAGGCAAGTGTTTTAATCAACAGTGCCTTTTGGATTCCAATAAAATACATGATGCCGAAGCTACTTGTACGCCTGCGAATCGAAAACCGAAATGCTATACGGCTTGTAAAACCCCCCAAGAATGCTATACTAATGAAGATGGCAAGTCCTGTGTTTATTTAACTAATCAAATCTCTAGGTTATCTGTGTTGTAGTGCCGAAGTCGAATACATGATGGATAAATCTTGGGAGGAGTTTAAGAAAGTACGACGTGCTCGAAGGCAAGCAATAGGTGAAGAGGGTGGAGGGATTCTGCCGTTGGAAGAAGAGGATCTTCTTTCGAACATTACACAAGTAAGAATTATTTAAGCTTTATTGATTTGTGTTGCTTTTAGAAAAATCTAGAAGAATTTTTGGGAAGGAATTACGAAGTAGTTACTTCAAAGAATGATTTTGCTGTTAAAATACAATTCGCCGATAAAGATATGTGTAAAATTAGAAGAGAATGCACGTAAGTGTTTAAAGGACCAGTATGGTGGAAGAATTTTTTGTATGGAAATGATACTAATTTGTAAGGCTCGCTTTTTTGACTGTTAACCTTTACTCAAAAATATCAACAAAACATATTCTTACAAGAAATGAACCGAAAACAGCCGTCAGGGCACTATGATGGTTCATTTTTTCAACACTCGATCATGAGTTATAACGCATTCCTGGTCAACAAATCGAGCTCTACAAATTGGTATCATTTTCAAAAAATTTTGTTTTGAAACAAAATTCTTGAAAAACAGTCAAAATCTACCTTATAATAGTATTTTTTCACAAATATTATTTATAGAGTAATTTTGGCTTTTGCTTCGCCAAACCAACCAGTGAGAGAGGAAAGGCCTTTACCGACTGAACCTACAGAAGAACCGACAACTGAAGAATTGGTGACAGAAGCACCTACACCAGCAACTGAAGCTCCCGTCGAAGAGCCAGAAGCTCCTGCCGAAGCGCCAGCAGCTCCTGCAAGTGCTGGAGCTGGATCCGGTGGAGCGGGAGGAGGTAAGGTTTTATAGTCCATTTCCAGCAAAAGCCACAAACCTTGCTACAAGTTGGTAAGAGATTAGTCAATTTATGGCTCTGAAGGTCACGAGTTCAAATCCACGCCGGGGAGAAATTTTTTTTAATTTTCATAATTTTATCCGAAAGCCATCCTATAAAAGTAATTTTTAGAGAAAAACAAGAATATGATGTCATTGTCCGACAAAACAAAAAATTTGTCTCCATCTGGGATTCGAACTCATCGTTTTAACGTTGTCTAACTTGCCAGATCGGGTGATCGCGCGCCCTAACCACTTTTTGGAAAAGCTTTTAACTTTTGGCTGGAAATGGGCTATATTTTACTGCGGTTTTTTAAACTTTACTCTACTTTACTTGACCCGTTCTCCCAAAAATTTCACTTTACTTTATTTTGGCCTCTCAATGTTTAACTTTACTTTGGTAAAGTGAAATAGTTGTGCATCCAACCAAGTAAACTTTTAGGCGGTGCAGGTGCTGGAGGTGGTGGTGGAGGCGGAGGAGGTATGTTATGGTTTTATCTTACTATAGTTTTTTAAAACGTGTAGACCCGATTGTGAGAGAGGTTGATTTTAGTGTTCGAGATACGAGGAATGCGATGGTAATAAAATCTTTTTGATAAAAATTTTCCGTTGTTCGAAAGTCGGGAGTCGAACCAGCGCTACTGAGTCCAAAATCTGGCGACATGTCACTGCGCCATCGGTACGGACCCAGTAGCGCTGGTTTGATCCCGGGTCTTGAATCAAACTTTTCAATGGAAACTTTTTTACCATTGTATTCCTCGTATCTCGAAATACTAAAATAGGCCCTTTCACAGCCGGGCCTACACATAAACTTTACTTTACTAAACCTTCCAAAAAATTCACTTTACTTCATTTTGGCCTCCCATTTTTTAACTCTACTTTGGTAAAGTAAAGTAGTTGTGCATCTAATAGAGTAAAATTTAGGTGGTGGTGGTGGCGGTGGTGGCGGCGGAGGCGGAGGTAAGAGAATTTCAAAATTATTACGAATAAAGCTTTCTCTTGCCTTTTCCTTCTTTTTAAGTCCGTTCAATCACAAATTCCTTACACATATGTATACATTAGATCACTTCTCGATTATGGCTGATTTAGTCTCAAACCTTCTAAATTTGTCTTGCGAAATTTTCGTGTGCAATTAGTCCGCGTGCCCTTTACTTTACCTTGGCCTCTCAATTTTTCACTTTATCTAAGAAAGTAAACTTTAGGTGGCGGCGGCGGTGGTGGTGGTGGTGGTGGCGGCGGTGGTGGTGGCGGCGGTGGTGGTGGCGGAGGAGGCGGAGGTAAAATTTTAGTTTACTGTGGTTTTTTAAATCTAACTAGACCCTCAAAAATTTCACTTTATTTTATATATTTACCACTATTATAATGGACCATGAGCCATAACTTTGGCAGTTTGTTGATGTCTCTCTCGTAAAACTCGGGTGGCTTGAACTCAAAAAACCCTTGTATAGCCTGTTCTACTGACAATCCGGGGCTACATCAGACTATACGAGAGATGGTCAAGCAGTTCCCAGCCAGTCAAAGCATAACATACCCTTCTTTCCATGAATGTCGTATTTTGGCACAGTTTCCTGGCTTCTCCGCGACCCGGCCATTGTTTTCGGCACACTCCATCAGCATAGAATATACAGGATTGACCATGAGTCGTTATCCGGCGTAAGAGAAGGCGTCTATGATGATGTTTCTCCATAAACTTAGCATTTTTCGTCTCGAATTCATTTCTGGCGTTCGTCTAGAGCATGAGGGATTTCGTGTTGTTTTCTCCACTTTTTTCCAGCCTTCTTTAACAGTCTCGTGTGAGCGTATTCCTTCCGCCAATTGGCGAGTGGTAGCCTGTTCTCGACTATGTTACAACATGATACTTTGGCCTCTTAATTTTTCACTTTATTTTAGTAAAGTAACGTAGTTGTGCATACAATAAAGTAAATTTTTAGGCGGTGGTGGCGGCGGCGGTGGTGGCGGCGGCGGCGGTGGTGGTGGCGGCGGTGGTGGTGGCGGCGGCGGTGGTGGCGGCGGTGGTGGCGGCGGCGGTGGTGGTGGCGGCGGCGGTGGTGGTGGCGGTGGCGGCGGTGCTGGTATGTTATGGTTTTATTATGTTGCCCCATAATTAGCGTCGCTTTTGACCATTCGCTAAAAAATCCTGCATATTGTTTCCAGTAATCAGATTTCAATGAATTTTTTCATTCATATAGAATTAGCTCCAAAAAAATGTGCTTACTTTTGAAATATGGCTCAAAATTGATGTCTAAAAATTGTTTCCATAAAATAGCAAAGATTGTAAACTTTAGGTGGAGGTGGTGCCGGATCAGGCGGAGGTAATTTCACTTTATTCAAACATCTAAATTTTCTACTTTATTTGGGCTCCTGTAACAAAGTAGCTTGACTTCAGGTTGAACAAAATTTGCACTTGATAAAAACTTAAATCAAAAAGTACACAATGGCATAGCAAAGCTTAAAAATATCACAAAAGCAAACTAAGATTTTTGTTAAGCAATTGAAACTTGATACCGCATTTTTGACGATGAGTAGCCAATCCAGAACTACTAAACTTTAGGTCATGACTAACTGAAAATCGATTTAAAAAATTAAAGAAAAACTGATAAATTGATTCGAAGTTAGAAATTTGAACAATAACACTTTGAATGCATAAAATTCTCGTTTTAATAATTAAAAATCAACGAATATTATGCATCCAATAAAGTCAACTCTAGGCGGCGGATCTGGCGGTGCGGGGTCTGGTGGTTCTGGTGGATCAGGTGGTTCGGGAGCAAGTGGTGCAGCAGCAAGTGGTGCGGGAGGCGCTGCAGCTGCGGCAGCAGCTGCAGCTGATGCTGCAGCTGCATCTTCATCTGCATGCTTCACGGCTGATACTAAAGTATGGACCTCTGATGGAGAATATAAAAGTCTAGAAAATCTAACGATTGGTGAATATGTTTTGTCGGCCGATGTAAAGCCGAATTCACATATCTTTATATCAATTTTATAAAATTTAGCTAAAGTATACGAAAGTAATAGGATGGCTTCACAAAGTACCAGATGTAGACGAAGAGTTTATAAAGATTTATTTGGGTGAAAATAACGACCAAAGCCTTAAAGTAACGAGCGATCATATCTTATACAAAGCAGAATGCGATGGTAAGTCAAAATCCATGGTTTATTTTTAACTATTTTTAGACTTTAATCTCCTACATGTAATTAACAAAAGCCCAATTCTAGCTGAAGATCTAAAAGTTGGAGATTGTTTGTTTACCATAGACGAGGTAAAAAGAAAACAAGTTATATCTAGAGATTTTCATGAGTTTATAAAATTTCGATTGAGTATTTGGCTCCTTAGCCTAATAGAGTAAAATGAACTTTCCCATTTTGGGTTACACTTTATCATGTCATGCTAGTACTTTGCAACGAAAATGTTGCAATCTGGCAACCCTGACTATATCTTTAGAACAAAAATTATACTTTGATTCAACCCATTACAAGAATCGAATACATAACTGAAAAAGGCATCTATGCACCAGAAACAGAAAGCGGCTATATAATAGTGAACGATATCGTGGCTTCATGTTATACAAGCATCCATAAACAAAATATATTTCATTGGTTCATAACGGTATTTCTCTTTCTTTTCTCTAGATATACTTATACTTATTCGTATCCTGTATTTTAGACTAGAGAATTCATTAGCCCTATAAAATCTTGGTTATATTGGGTATATCCAGTAGAAGCTGATACAACTCTAGATGTAAAATGAAGCAAACTAAAAATTATAAACAATTTTAGATAATCGATATACCAACAACGTTCAAATTTCTGTTGGATACAATGGAAAATGTTATACCCAAATTTTGATTTAGGTGCATTGTTTAATAAATAATATGAGGTTCTAGATATAGATGATATCTTTGTATAGTTTATCCATACGTGTATTGTTTATATTATAATAAATTGTTGACAATTGTACATTTCTTTCGAGCTTTAATCCAATTTTTATGTCAAATTTTGCAAATAAGTGCTCTGACAAAACATGGGGAAAATCATATTTTTAGAAAGAAATTTTTTTATATTCTTCGAATCACAAGAATATAATTTTTAAAAATCATCAAAATGAATGAGTTTTTGATGAAAAATACCCTCAGCAAGTTCATGCGTAAATCTTCTTCAAGAAATCGCAAGTTCTTCGGCAAGAATCCTGTATTGAGACGAAAATTTCAATATATAACATGCCATTTGAATATTTTTTCTTATTTATTTTTTAAATACTTATAAAAATTGATTATTCACTCCAAACTATTGTCGTAAAAGATCTTGGCTCAATAGCTAAATTTAAGGTAGATCCTTGTTTGTTGATAACAGAAATTTGATAAGTTGACGCAACGTCTCGATTATTTAGCACGACTACTTTTTGACCGGATGGATTTAAGGCAGCTATAGCTTCAAGATTTGTCTGATTTGTGTTCCCTTCAAAGTTGAGTCCAATAATGACAGAATCTGGGACGATAAATTTTCTATAGAAAATTAATTTTGTAAGAAAGCATAAATTTTGAGCTTACGCAAAATGTCCGAGACCATAATACATGGGCTGTTTTTCAAACTCGTCGGTGGTGTTGCTAACAATTATTGGAGAGTCACACCAATTGTTTACCCAATTTGGACCACCTTGGGGATCCAAACAGATATTCCAATCAGTCCAACCAGTCACCCAATGTTGAAGGATCTAAAATATTAAAGGATTATAACTTATAGGTAGGCTACCTGTATAATATCATGTACATAAAGATCGGCTTGACTCCATTCTCCAAATTTGACACCATGTGTGTTTGAAGCCTAAACAGATGACTCTTGTTTTGAATTGCGCGGATTGTGGATCGATGCCTTGTGGGCAACTATATATGACAATATGATCCCCCCCCCCCTCCAGAGCTCCACGACCTTTTTGCGACAAGCCGTTTTCATAGAATTATGGTGGCCCGTGAAAGCCCCGGGGCTCTAGGCGAAATATGGTAGCCCTGGAGCACTGGGTCCGGCTCCTCCGAAATGGGCTCAGACCCCAAGGGCTGGCTATTTTTAGACTCCTGGTTTTGAATATGCTTTTTTACCTCTGTATACAAAAGAAATTTGTCTGGATATGCATTATGAGCATTAGTTAAATGATAAGGATCAACAATATCAGATGTCGATTGATCAGCATACCAGTGTATCGCTAAGCCATCAACAATCTTATAGGCATCAGGATCACTATAGACCTAAACAGTTTACATTTTTATCGCTTTTACTTACTAAAAATTTTTACCGTTTGAGTATACCCTGTAACATAGCCTCTACTTTGGTCCAATAACATAAGTTTCAAATTTTTCGTTAGGGGGTTAGACCGAAGAGCTTGGCCCCAGAACCCTTTTGCAAAGTCCCTAAAATTTACTATAATCTTCTTCTATAAAACGCGTAAATCGTGTGCTAACATTTTGACGGTTAGGCTCCGTATGCGCTGGATTTCCAGTTTATTTTTAAATAAAACATAACTACCGTTCCATGGAAGCATTAAAACCCAAGGCTTGCCATCCCCACTTTAAAGATTTTCCATTTTCTGGCTCATTTTCCATAGTTACACCCCAATAAGTAATGTTATTTTTGGCATATTCCTCAAAATATCTAACAAGTTAGGGTAAACAAATTTCCAAAAATATATATACCTAACAAAGTAGTTTGCCCAAGTTTGGAAATAAGGTCCATCAACAGATCCCTTTAAAGGACCACCACCTTTCATCAATCCTGTTTCTTTCATCCAGCCAGGCGCTGACCAAGGTGATGCGAAAAGTTTGAGCTTATCACCAAGAAGCTGTTGTGCTATTTTTAAAAAAGGGATCTAAATTTTTGAAAATTTTAATAAAAAATCTTTTTTTTTACTTTGTAGATGTAATCCTCTTGTGTAAGAGCAAAATTGGTCAAATTAAAGTCACCATCAACATCATCATATGAATATTCGCGAGCAGAAAAATCACAGCTAGCCATTGGAGTGCGACCAAGGGTATAGCCGATTCCTGTAAAGGATAGATTTTTTGGATTTTTTATATCTTTACCTTCTGGTCCATAATATGAGCGTATCAAATTTTTTTGTGCTCCAGGACTTAATTTAGCCAAGTTTATTCCAGCTGCATCGGTAAAAGCACCACCAAAACCAATAATTGTTTGAAATTTTTGGGTTTCATTTAGAGTGATGTTGATTGCATTTGGAGCTGAAATATTTTTCAAACAAGTCACAAGTGATTCATTCATGCTACCTTGCATAACCCCCGCACATAATAGAACAAAAGTCCGCTGTCGATAGCCAAGTTTTTCAAGGTGCTGACAGTCCGATCTGGCAAGTTAAGCAACGTTAGACCCACAGGTTCGATTACCACTAGGGTAAAAATTTTGATTTTTCGCTCAATTTTTTATAATAAAATTTTTTTGAAAATCAAAACACTAGTGAGAATCGAACCTGTGAGCCCAGCGTTGCTTAACTTGCCAGATCGGACGCTCGGCTCTTTGGACCACATGACTATCGACATTGGACTTTTTTCAATTATGGGCGGAAACTGACTATTGTTAAGTAGTAGAACACAATCCAGAAGTCGAGAGTTCGAGTCCCGTCTCGGTCATGAAGATTTTGCCTATATATCGGAGCTGTTATGGCTTTGTCATGCAACTTACATTGACATCGAATGGAAAATCTCACCCTCCCACGAAAAACAATTTTTGTTAGAGTAAAATTTTTTTTAAAAATGGCTTACTCGTAGAAGTTTCAAAATTGTGTGTGATCCTCTCAAATCTTTTCCCACTTTGTGAAGATGTAAAAACCGCTGCTTGTCCAGAATTGAGCGTACCCAATGGAGGAAACTCATCACAATAAGTTGCATTACAAATGCAATTCATTGGATTGTCCGGACCTCGGTATTTTTTCTGAGCACATGTTTTCTGCGCATTAATTTCTAAACTTTATTTGTTTTAAAGGGGGAGTCCAGGTTAGGGCCGGGATGAAAATTTTTTAACAAGTGACCTCCTAGGGGTAATTTTATGTAGGGAATCGATTGTGCGCATTCCTGAACCTTGAAAACGCTTCTCTGACCCTGATTCAGGGAAATTAGTAAATGTTGGATTTTCTCTTTAACACACACTCTTATTTCCCTGAATCAGGATTAGGGAAGCATTTTCAAGTTTCGGGAATGCGCGCAATCGATTCCCCCCTCCATGAAATTACCCCCAGAAATATGATTTTGAAGGAGAAATTTCAACGTTTTTTGATTTTTGCTCCAATACACACATCTATTTCCCTGAATAAGGATCAAGAAGCGTTTTCAAGGTTCGAGAGTGCACACAATCGATTCCCCACATAAAATTACCCATAGAAATCACTTGTTAAAAAAATTTTCTACCCGGCCCTAAGTTGAACTCTTCCTTTAATATTTTGTAAAATAAATACCTAAAACGATGGCAAATAGGCAAAAAATCCTGGCTAAAAATTTCATATTTGTCTAAAAATTTAAGTTATTGAATGATACGTATTTATTTTTACATGTGAAGTGGACTTTCACTAAGCCGCTATATTGATAAGTTACCATCCTTGATAAGCCATCACTCTGGGTCCGTTTCATTTTTTGATGTAAAAGATTTTGCTAGGCAGCCACACTCGCTTAGCTATCACTCTGTGCCCGGTCCCCATTCGTAGCGTAGCGAGAGTCGGAAATAAAAGGAATTTTTGAACCACGAAAAACCCATGTGATTTTAATGGAGATAAAGAAGGGCTTGGAATTCGATAACATTCAAAATGGGAACAAAGCATAAAAATATGGGTCTTAAATGTTTTCTGATGTTTTGAAGTGTGCCATAAGTTTTGTGCCAAATGAATCTCTGCAAAAATTAAACTTAAATTTTTCTATACAAAAAGGAGATTAACTTATTTCTAAAACAAAAAAATCTTAACCTGTACAACGGCGTATCTAGACCCAAGTTTTTTGGAAGTGGGTCCTACACTGCCAAACAAAATTGTCGAAAAGACCAAAAAGTGGGGAAACCATGGGAGAACCCTTATCATGTATGCTGATCAGGGATAGAACGTAATACGAATTACGAAGTTACGAAATTATGGCTTTTTTGGGCTATTTCGTAATTACGAATTACGATTTTTTAATTCGTAATATTGTAGCCCCCGCCGAGAGCCGTTGTACTCATATCTGCGTCAGCTTTAGGCTGCCGCTAGGTTCCCGGAGAGAGCCTTTTTATGCAATTGTCAGTCTTTAGTATGTGTGCTCAATAAATAGTTTATTAGTCAATTCTCTCTCACAATATAGACTCACAGCACATACGGTAATTCCTAGGATAATAGTTTCCCTAAAAGTCCGGAGTCCTAACTGGTTACAATATTGCGAATTAAAAAATTCTTAAAATGAGCTAATTCATAATTTTAATAAGAGCATCGTTTGCTATTTCACAAAAAAATTCATAAAAAGACTATTCCATTCAAAAAGTTTTAATTTTAGTTGTGTAAATCTCGTTTTCTAGAGCATTTTTAAAAACAAATTATTAAATTTCACTTAATTCTTATCGAGATATCCTATTTACAAGGAATACACCTTTTTGAGGTACAAAAAAATGCAAAAATTGACTGGTAC
>JAQGBS010003311.1:0-11708 GCA_034698545.1 Acrobeloides obliquus
TTTGACAGATTTTTACGTCAAAATCTGTCAAATTCTGTCAAAATCTGGCAAAAACCGGTTTTGGAAAAAACCGGTTTTTTCCGTCAAAATCTTTTCACAACCCTAGATAAACACGACGAAATTAACGTGTACAAGCACATGCAAGTTTTACTTGCTTATGATGCAAAAAAATGCAACTTCCGGCAAGTATTACTTGCCCCCCAATTTTAGCTAAAAACATGCTATTTCAACTATTTTAGTCGTTCTACCATGTTTTAGCCAAAAGAAATTCCGAAAAAATTCGATGCAAGTAAAACCTGCACCCAAGGCAAGTTTTCTAACAGCTCTGGTTAAAATCTTATATTTTTAAATAAATAAATCGAAAGCAATTTTTAAGCAGCATCTTAAAACACAAAAGTATAGTGCTTTTAAATGGGTGTTTGACATAGATATTTTTGAAACATCTTGAACATTTATTAGGTTGGTAACTAAGTAATGACCCTATTTTACAAAATTCAAAAATAAAATTTATAGGCGTTGAACTGAAATAATTTTTTCTGTAACTGATAGTACTCTTGACGAGGAACATTTAGAAAACAATTGACCAAAAATGCCTTAATAATTGGCGAGAAAACTCAATTTTAATTTTTCAAACGAAATTTTTTGTCAAAAAATGTTGAGGTTACTCTTTATCTAGTTTTTGACGTTTGTGGGAACTTATACCATATGGAGAATTTGCTAAAACAGAAATCTATGTCGAAATTATGGATCGAGTAGTTAAAAGATTGAATCAACCTCCATTCAAAGTTTGGTCGTCTCGACATAAACTTTACTTCCTTCGTGACAATACTCGACCTCATGCAGCTGCATTGACTCAGGACCGGCTCTTTGATTTGAATTGGACCATTGTTCCACATGCTTTGTACAGCCCGGATAAGTCTCTATTTGATTATGCATTATTCCGGTATATGGAGCATGACTTGTCTGGAAAAGTGTTCGAAGATGAAGACGATGTGCATGAATTTTTGAAAGAATGATTTTCCTCGAAGAAGAAAGGTTTCTTCCATGATGCCTTTGAGAAGCTGTTCCTCATTAAAAGTACTATCGGTTAGAGAAAAAATTATACCAGTTCAACGCCTATAAAATTTTATTTTTGAATTTTTTAAATAGGCTCATTACTTAGTTACCAACCTAATAAAACAGGATTTGTTTGGGTTCGGTTTTTTGCAGTTTTCGAGAATTTTCTTTCTATTTTTTCTTTCCTATTTCTTAGCATTATCAAAAACTGAAACACAAAGACAAAGGTCATAAAACTAATGGTTATTCTACTCCGTAAATAGCTTTGAAGCTTCCGGAAGCAGTATACATGTGCATATTTCTTATCAGAATATTGTTTAGTTCATTAATGGGCTAGCATTTAGATTATACTTGTTTTCATTTTCAATTATAAGGTTTGGTCGACATGAAGCTATTTTTTCTATTTACTTATATAGGAGTTTTAGCAGCATCTAATGCAGCTTCTTTGCATAAAAATTTTCGTAAGTCTATTGTTTTTTGTCAACTCTTTATATCACGATTTTTTTAGCTAATTTCGCAGCAACCGAAACACCAGCATGTTCTTCGGATCCTAGTAAAGCCTTTCTTGATGTAATCGTCTTGATCGATACCAGTGCAAACATGGGTTCTAATAATGTTCGTAAGGTAATCTACATATTAAGTTGTTCGGAAAGTATCGCGAATTTATGTAAGAGACCCAAAACACTCGGTTTCGGGTCTCTTAAAACTCAATGTCTCTAATGAATTTTTAAGAAATAGTGTCACTTACCCCCTAAACTATTCCTAAACGAGAGAGTAGAGTATGATTAAAACTAATTGTTTGATTGCCGCATCATTTACAATGCGCCTTTTAGATCTAGGGCGTGTCGCAATTCCCCTAACGGGTCAAGTTGATATAGTCGTACTCGATCCTGCATACTGTATTCTTCATCTTTTAAAACAGTAATAAGACTAAAAAAGCAGAGTTTTGTTTTTAATTCATCACTAACCGAGACAATGGAGAGTGGATTCTCATGAAATCGTTCCTCAGTGCTAGGTTAAACGTCTCTATCGAAAAAATTGAAAAAATTCGAAAAAAATCGATTCTTCGAATTTTTTCATTTTTTTCAATTTTTTCGATTTTTCGAAAAAACATTGTACGCCCAACTTTACAGATCACAACTATGCTCACTACAATCTTTCAAGGCTTCCCCATTGGCAATCAATGGGATATCACACAAGGTTATAGAAACACTCGAGTTGCTGTCGTAACATATGATCAACAAGCAAGAGTGGTCGCAAATTACACACAAATTAATGGAATTAACGATTTAACGAATGTTGTTAGTGGAATACAAGCTTCTTCGAGTCAAGTGGCGAATTTATATGAGTAAAACAAAATCGTTTAAGATATTTTTAAAATTGATACTTTTTAGTGGATTGGTGAAAGCTTTTCTTACAGATACCAACTGTACGGACATTAATAATTGTTCGGAATGTATTTTGAATGATTGGAGGCCAACGGCATTTTTATTATTTGCAGCATCTAGCAAGTATGAGAGCTTTGAAAAATCATAAGCGTTGAAAGCTATACAGTAAAAACAATGCTTTAAAAAAATTCGAAGAAAATTAAAAAAAAATGAAAAAAATCGAAAAAATTAGAAAATTTTTAAAAAAATTCGAAAAAGTTGAAAAAATCGAAAAAAGTCGAAAAAATTCTAAAAAAATTGAAAAAATCAAAAAAATTGTAAAAATTTCAAAAAAATTGAAAAATTTTTAAAAAAATTAAAAAATTTGAAAAAATTTAATTTTTTGATTTTTTTTTAACTTTCTTTCAATTTTTTCGATTTTTTTATTTTTTTCGAATTTATTCAATTTTTAAAAAATTTTTCGATTTTTTTCTATTTTTTCTTTACTTCTGTATTTTATGTATTAATTTAACACTAGAAAGTGTTAGAATTTTTATCACACTTTTTTTATAGCTCTCCTAACTTTAATTCAATCTACAATATTGTTTGGGACACGGACTTTTTCACTGATGGTACTTTTATCACCGTTAATTTTAATACAGCCGACTCTGCACTCACGAACCTTTTGGCTAAGATTACTTCGATTGAGATTAATAACGATGTTACAGCGTCTATGTATAATTTTCCTAGCTCGAATGCTCAATTAACAACTAATATCATTTGGTCTCTAACACAAGGTACACAAAAAATGGTTTAATAAGACATCTTTGCTGCCAATACAGGATGGCCCCAAATAACGATCGCACCTGAAATTTTCAATTTTTGTAAATATTTTTTGTGAAGTTCGTATCGAAGATTTTATTTTAATGAATATTTTTCTGACTATATTTTTAGTGAAATATGTATAGTTAAAAAATATTAAAATAGAGTTTTGGATACAAATCATAGGTCAGCAAGGGGGAGCCTCCCCCTGACCCACTCACTCATGGACCCAAAATTGAAGGGGGAACCATCTCATCGGGGGTCCCTCCCACCTTGCTGACCTATGGTATGAATTTCACAAAAAATATTTGCAAAAATTGAAAAAAATCAGATGGTGCGATCGTTATTTTGGACCATCTCATATTTTAGCCAATTGTTATTGTGGAGATTTTGGTAGCTATACCCAATACATCTATTTCGACTCTACTAACAGTCGTTATGCTCGTACACGAAATTGTTTCACTTCACTCGAAGAATGGGGAGGCACTGAGGCATCTCCGATGACACTTTGCAACTTTATTGAAGGCCTAGCCGGAACTCCTACATTCATTTTATCTCCGGCTAATGCTAAAACGATACAAGGTTCATAATAAAGTTTAATTTAAAGAGGGGTGCAAATCTGAAATCAACCTCGGTCGAAAAATTTCTGACGTCAGATTCGTGTTCAATTTTTTTCGAATTTTTTTATTTCCCGCATAAAATTACCCCTAAAAAGTCACTTCTCGAAAGAAAAAATTTTTCGACCGAGATTGACCTCAGATCTACACCTCCCCTTTAAAAAAATCCAAATTTATAGATCTATTCTTTTATCCTGGCAATTCATATTATATTGGATTGCATAAAAACACTCAAGGTCAATGGTCTTGGTATGATTTTGATGGAAGTGAATTCCCGGTATGTGAAAAGCAGTAAAATTGAAACAATTTTTTCTTTTTAGTTAGGCTCATACACAAATTGGGCTCCCGGTTATCCCGATAATTCTGCTAATGGTTGTGCAATCATAACAGCAGATGCAACAAACACGTCGATGGTATGGAAAAATTATGATTGCAGTCCAATGAATACTGGGTTGAGAATGTCTCTATGCCAAGGATTGGGATGTGATACGACAAGCGTTTCTTGTTGTGCGAACTGTAATGGTGGAAATTTGGAATCATGTAAAGCGGATATGGTCAAAAGAAAGAAGCTGAATAAACGTCGAAAAGGGACCATACACAATTTAAATTGATAAGGGGGAAGGGTCGAATAAAATCTAATGATATCTAACGGGAAAAGAGGAGGGGTCGAAGGAAATCTAACGGGGGAGGTATTGACAAAAATCTAACGATTTCAAACATAGAGGGTGAAGAGTACGGTGTTGTTTTGTGCTCTTGGCCGAGCGATGTCTAGTGGATTTTGTGTTGTTTGAAATCCAGAAAAGAATTCCGAATCCCTCCGGAAACAGTCAACTTCCAAGCGATTCCGATCACTAGAAAATAGGGCTGAGCGTTTGTGGGGTTTTTGAAACCCCGCAGTTGAGATCTCGTTACCTCGCAATAAAAAGTTGCGAGGTTTCATCAAACCCCGCAGATTTTTATTATCAAAACCTGCGGGGTTTGATGAAACCCCGCAACTTTTTATTGCGAGATAACGAGACCTCAACTGTGGGGTTTCAAAAACCCCACAAAACGCTCAGCCCTAGTTTTTAGTAATATTCGGAAAACTCCAGAATGATTTTGGTATAAACTAAGTCGTTGAAAATGAATATTTTTTATTAAAATTATATACACAAATTCAATAAATTAGACAACTAAAGTTTTTTACTGACAAATAGATTATGCTATAAACATAAATTACAAGCGCACAAAAATAAAATTTTTATGCAAAATTTAAAGCTCTTCAAAATCTTCCTTGATCCTCTTGTTCCAAGCAATAAGAATCTTCCACAAAATGGTGATCATCTAAATTTGTTTTCGTTCATTCGCAACAAAAATGATCAAATCTTACATTTTCGTTCTGCAGTAGCAGTAGTGTGAAAAGATTTTTCGAGTTGAATTTTCGCAAATGGATTAGTATTGCTGTTGTCCAAATGATGTGCACGTGAAGCTCGGAAATACATTCGATTTTCATGGGAGTTTGCTGAGCTGGTGGAAGCCATGAGAGGGGCTTCGCTTTTTACAAGAGTTCTGAAAAAATCAGAGTTTTAGACACCTTGGCAGAAGGGGGGGGGGCTGGGTTCAGAAATGGAAATTTTCACCAAAACTAGTGATGCGTCGAAATTGGAAAGGTCGAAATCGAAGTGGGGCATAGGTTATCAAGTGAGGGGAACAGTACCCCCCCCCCCTTCATCATTCAACAAATTCCTTACTTCGCCAAATTGCCGGAAATATTCGAAATCAAATTTTTAGCACCCAACATTTTGTTTATTAAGTCAAAATACTGATTAATTGAAAAACTAATACTTCATCAAGTCTTTGGTATCCAACCCCTTTTATACACACGTTCGACGGTGATGTGGTGCGCATTTTGTTCATGTGCCTTTCAGCAAAATCTTTTTTGAGAAACACTTATCCATTGTTCAAATATACCGACTTCCCGATACGTTACCAAAATGCAGTATATTTTCCATTTCAAAATGGAATTTTTTACACAATGATGCAAATATCAGCAGCCTTGACAAATATGCTTCCAAAATTCACGTGAAAAAATTTTAACCAAAAATCCTAATCTCAAGTCCCGAAAATTCACGTGAAATTCTAGGGGCGAACATACTAGTGCAACTTGGTATAATTGTTCATATTTTGAAATAAAAAGTGGACGCTTTGGTACGAGAGATTTAATCTTTAGTCAATACAAAAAAACTTAGTGCATGTGAACTTCACCAACACAACTTTCTCATTCAGTTTCAGCACGTAAAAAAGTGCAGCAAACAACAAATAATAAATTAAAAGTACGTTTTTTTGTGAAAATCTTGCATAGACCCTTCTCGATCTATTGTTTTGAGTGGCTATATAGGAAGGCCTCAAAATCTGGCCACCTATCGGATGTTTTCGTTTTCCTATGAGATTCTTGAAAAATTGGATTTTTTTTTGAAATTTTTTTTTGTTTTCTGCAAGGAAATGACGGGTAAAAAATAATCGGTATATTTGATCAATGGATAAGTGTTTCTCAAAAAAGATTTTGCTGAAAGGCACATGAACAAAATGCGTACCACATCTCGCCACCAAACGCATATAAAAGGGGTTGGATACCTAAGACTTGATGAAGTATTAGTTTTTCAATTAATCAGTATTTTGACTTAATCACAAAATGTTGGGTGCTAAAAATTTGATTTCGAATATTTCCGGCAATTTGGCAAAGTAAGAAATTTGTTGAATGGTGAAGGGGGGGGGTACTGTTTCCCTCCCTTGATAACCTATGCCCCAAACTTCGATTCCGACCTTTCCAATTTCGACGCATCACTAGTTTTGGTGAAAATTTCCATTTCTGAACCCAGCCCCCTTCTGCCCAGGTGTCTAAAACTCTGACTTTTTCAGAACTCTTGTAAAAAACGAAGCCCCTCTCATGGCTTCCACCAGCTCATCAAACTCCCATGAAAATCGAATGTCTTTCCGAGCTTCAAGTGCACATCATTTGGACAACAGCAATACTAATCCATTCGCGAAAATTCAACTCGAAAAATCTTTTCACACTACTGCTACTGCAGAACGAAAATGTAAGATTTGATCATTTTTGTTGCGAATGAACGAAAACAAATTTAGATGATCACCATTTTGTGGAAGATTCTTATTGCTTGGAACAAGAAGATCAAGGAAGATTTTGAAGAGCTTTAAATTTTGCATAAAAATTATATTTTTGTGCGCTTGTAATTTATTTTTATAGCATAATCTATTTGTCAGTAAAAAAACTTTAGTTGTCTAATTTATTGAATTTGTGTATATACTTTTAATAAAAAATATTCATTTTCGCCAAAATCATTCTGGAGTTTTCCAAATATTACAAAAATATATCAGGAGGCAAAAATTCGGGGGCACTCGACAAAAATTCGGAGACACTATCCCTGTCGGATTTTGCGTTCTTTGTATTGAAAACACCGAAAAACGCAAAATCCGACAGGAATGTTGACTGGTAGTGTCCCCGAACTTTTGTCGGTCTGAACTTTTGGACGTTTTTCCCCCCGAACTTTTGCTCCCATGATAATGTATTTACGGAAGATTTTATTATGACTTATGCATATATATACAACAATAATAAATAATACGAACATACAAAAAACATGACTAAATAAATGTAAACAAATGAGGTTTCATGATGACTCAATGAGGTACACGTTGAGATCACTTTGAGGCCAGAGATTGGGAATGTTGACTGAGCTTATTCACATATTGATTCATTTCGAAATAACATTGCTTAATCTTGAAATTTTTGATGATATGGTATTCAATAATTCATTCGATACCCATAGATTTTGACTCATTAGAGGCTAAAAAAGGTATTATTAGGTATAAATTTCAAAAAAAGACAAAGAAGCTTATATGAGGATCAAACCATCCTCGAAATCTCAGGATTTTCACAAATCAGGTTAAAACGAGCATTTTTCAACGAAAAAAAAACAATAATAAAAAATTTTGAAGGTGCCTATTTTTATTAACTTAGCACAGAATAACGGCATAGGCTCTAATGGAACGAAAAGGATGGAACAATACGAATGAAACGACATAATGTAACGAAACAAAATTCAGAGTTTTCGTGTCAATATTCAGGCAAATTCAAACCCGTTTCCGGACGCCGTCCGGAAATGAGATCGTTTCATTCGTATTCATCTGTGTTCGTTTAAGAAACAACTTACATTAGAAAATTCTGAAAAGTTGCTTCTTGGCGTACAATTCTCTTTCATAAACAAATTTATCCGTTCTAATTTTCCATACATAAAATCATGAATTGGATTCAAATTCATATTTTCATGACCGAATACACTCCACGTCTTTTTTGAATACAAATCCATTGTCGTTTCATCGGGTGTGTTAATAACTCCCATCATGTTGTTTTAGAATTTATTAAATTATAGCTGACTAAGGATGGACTAGATTTACGAAATTGTATGAATGAAACAATGTTGAATCTCTCCGTATATTTATACGCACACTAATGATTAAAAATTCAAACAGTCTATGCTTACGTTAACAAATGACGTTGCCTACGCAGCATGTGCTTTGTCTGAGCAGTTTTTGTGGAAAAGAATTTCATCAAAATCGTGCATTTCTGTTCTTTTTGTGCTCGAAATGATTCAAATTGCAAATAGAATGTTGATCTATTCGGCGGCAAAATAAATAGGAAACGAAAGCAGAGGATTGGTAGCAAAATGAAAATTACGAAATTTTGAGCAAAATAAAATTGCGTAATGTTGAGGGTGCGTTCAAGCATGTTGAAAAAGTTGTTGAACAGTTGTCGAAAAGTTGTTGAAAAATGTTTCGACTTTTCGACGACTTTTCAACAACTTTTCGACAACTTTCCAACAACTTTTTATAACTTTTTCAACATGCTTGAACGCACCCTGAGGAAAAGTTTCGCAGTCGAAAAATGAAAGGATTTTAACTAGAAAAAATCGACACTACAGTCAAACCTCAATATAACGGCACCCCTAGGGGGTGCCGTTATATCGAATTGGACGGGAGGGGTGCCGTTATATCGAGGTTTTTATGATTTTTTTCAAAATTTTTCCTGGGAGCAATTATCCGGATTGCCCCTCCCCCCTACGTGCTTGGGTACACCCGATGGTTTACGGGAATAAAATCTAACAGAAATTGGCTTTGAATTTTCTTTTGGTGGCATATGAATCGGCTGCTCTGGAGCTCTTTTTCTGTATATAAATTTTGGACGGGGCTAAACTCACTATCATAAAAAAATCAACTTTTTCCTACAGGTAAACGATTTTCAAGGGGTCGGTTTCTGCGGGAAGTACCCCTAGGATCTTCAATTGGGCTTAACTTTAATTTTATAAATTTTGCAAAATTTCCATGCTAAATTTTGCACCGTAGATCGTAGACTTGTGGTATAGGGGTGATTCTTGACCTACATCGGATTTTCTTGACCTACGTGCAAGCCTTTACCAAAAATGTCCTTGTACAAAAAATGTGCATTTTTTAAAACATTTTTCTATTCAGTTTCTATTCGGCCGAAACCAGACTAGTCATCAAACATGTGAATTTCATCAAAATTCATATGTTCTCCTATAGACTAAAGACTACAAAGGAATTTCTCTTGTGCAAAACAAAATAATAAATTTAAACAATTTCCACGCTAAAGTTTGCATTGTAGATCTTAGACTCTTGGTATAGGAGTGATTCTTGACTATTCATCTATCGGATGATTAAGGAATTTCTATGAAATTTTTTAAAAGTCTATGAAAATTTCGATTTTTGACCTTTTTTGCAGGGAAATGACCGGTTACACCGATATGTTTTAACAAAAACAAAAAAATAGAATTGTGGGAGTTTCGCACATGATTGTTTTGTAACCGTGCATGCAACGCACATGAACAAGATGCGGGACTATGAAACTTGGCAGGCGTATAAAAGGAAGTGATCTGCCCAAGTTTTCAGTGCCTTGGATTCAATTCTAATCTTTATTAACAATTACTCAGAATGTTGTCTGCTAAAAACTTTATTTCAAGCATTTCTGGAAATGTTGTTAGGTAAGTGAGAAAAACGTTCATCTAACCAGAAAAAAATGAAAAATTTTCAAAATTTTTTCACCCAAAAATTCCATCACCATCGTGTTCAGCATAGTCGAAAATCTTTAAACGACACCCATCATGCTTGTAAAAAAATCCAAATCTTGATACCTTGATTCAGGAACATTTTCGTGTTGATACACAAGAAATTTCAAATTTTTGAATTTTATAGGCATGATGGGTGTCGTTTAAAGGTTTTTGACTATGCCGAAGACGATGGTAATATTCATTTTTGAGTTTGACTTAGTTGGATAAAAAATTGTTAAACCTAGATCACGTATAAATTTAGAACTTTCATGAAATCCGAAGCCCCAATCATGGCTTCCACGAGCTCAACAAGCGCCCTAGAGAATCGAATGTATTTCCGAGCTTCTACTCCACAGCATATGGACAAAAGCAATACTGGTCATTTCATGCAAATTCAACAAGGAAGACTTTATCATAGCGCATCTACCGAACAAAAGCTGTAAGTTTCAGGCAAAAACCAACAAAAATAAATTGAAAAATTTTCTAGATGACCATCATTTTGAAGAAGATTCGTATTTCATGGAAAAAGATGGCTATGGATGTTTTGATAAAGAACTCTTCAAGTCTGCTTCAAAATAACTTCATGTTTATATGCAAATTTTTTATCTTATTTATTTGTATGTATGTACATAATAAAAGTTTTACAAATCAATAAAAGTTTAACAATAACTCAACTCTATATCATGGCGAGCCATTTTCAAATGGCGAGCATGGCCTAATGGCTAGGACGCTGGCCATTCATGTTATTGGTGATTGGTATATTCTGTTATTTTAAGCTATTCTGAGCAACATTCAAAAAAATTTTTGAAAAAAAGTTGTCTAACCATGGAATATACCAGCTTTTTGTCGCAGGCAAAATCAAATCGATAGGTGGGATTCGAATCCGAGACCCTTAGACTCGAATTTTGGAGCACTACTACTTGTGAGCCAAGTTCACGGTAAAATTTGTGAGATTAAATCTCTCGTACCAAAGAGTCCACTTTTTATTTCAAAATATGAACAATTATACCAAGTTGCATTAGTATTGTCGCATCTAGAATTTCACGTGAATTTTCGGGGCTTGAGATTAGGATTTTTGGTTAAAATTTTTTCACGTGAATTTTGGAAGCATATTTGTCAAGGCTGCTGATATTTGCATCATTGTGTAAAAAATTCTATTTTTAAATGGAAAATATACTGCATTTTGGTAACGTACCAGGAAGCCTTTTTTGCTTATAATTTAATAACATTAAAAAAAATTAAAACAAAGGCCTAAAATAAAGTAGAGATATTGTAGATAATTTTTAGGGCCCATGGAAGTGGCGCGTCGGAACAAAGTTTTTGGCTAGAGTCATTTCTGTGACATTTTAGACCAGCCGGGGAGCCGAGCTTTTGCGAAAAATATAATTTTTCTACCACTTTTTCTATTACATGATCCCACATACCCTATAAGAAAGTTGTTGCCCGCATTTCCAACTTTTAAACGCCATGGCGTTTGAAAGTTGGAAATGGTGGCGCGCTACCAAGATAATCGAAAATGAATTTAAAGGACCAGTCCAGTCAGTTACAATCATATGAAAAAATGATATATTCGGAAAGATCATGAAAAATGTAGCATTTTTTGTTTTTACGGCATATTCTGTAATTTTCGAGATAATTGCGTATAAATTTGTGTACAAGCTCTTCGTTGTAATACACAGACTTTTTTGAATTTTTTGCGGAAAAATCGATTTTTGCATTGATTT
>JAQGBS010003312.1:0-11706 GCA_034698545.1 Acrobeloides obliquus
TATTTTCTGGGAGCGGGCTCGCAGGAAGCGCTAAATGAGATTTGGACCAAGTTCCAAAAAGCAAAAATCCGAAAGTCCAAATTTGGCGTACAGTGGTCGACAGTTAAGGTCGAGTGATGATTTTATACAAATTTTTGGTACTCCTAAGCATTAGCTGCCGCAAAAGACAAGGATATTTTTCCGAAAAAATTTGTTCATAAAAAATTCTTTTTTTTGTGAAAAAAATCGATTTTTCGATACTACTAAGCATTAGCTGCCGCAAATCACAGGGCTATTTTTCCGAAAAAAAATTTTTTCGGAAAAATAGCCCTGTGATTTGCGGCAGCTAATGCTTAGTAGTACCGAATTGTTTCTGTTTTGGAAAAATTAAAAAGTGCCTAAGAAAATTTTTTTTTAATCCCCAAAATTTCAGGGCCCAACTCCAACAACCACAGTAACACCAGAAGTTAAAGCCCCACCGAAAAAGAAGATCAAGAAACAGATTGATGAAGCCGAGCTGTCCGAAGGTGAAATTGTCAGCTCAGAAGAGGAAGTAGAAGAAGATGCTTGAAAATCAATATTTTATAGATTTATTTATTTATTCGTTTCTCTATGTGTGTATTTGTCTGTTAATGTATGCACTTCTTTAATTATGAACAGTTCTAAGTTTGAAAATACAGGGCGTTCCAAAAAAACCGCCACTTGGTCATTTTTTGGCGAAAATTTTTCAAAAATTATTTTCTTCAAAATAACTTAGGGGTATTTTTATGCAAAAAATCGATTACGCGCATCGAAAAACCTTGAAAACGTATCCGACTATGAAATATCATCCAATTTCAAGTAGGAATTCCTACCGAAAATAACTGAAAAAATACGAAAATCGTATATTGCATGGCCTGGGAGGCGTTTCAAGGGTTTTTTGATGCGCGAAATCGATTTCTCGCATAAAAATACTCCTAATGAGTAATTTTGCAGAAAAATTTTTTAGAAAATTTTCGCCAAAAAAGACCTAATGGCGGTTTTTTTGGAACATCCTGTATACATATTTTATCTTGTGCTATATGTGTATACGATGTTTTTTCTGGAGGAAAATCTCATTTTCTTTTTGTTGCTGGTTATTATATTTTGTTCTGAGTATATTTTGGATAATTTTTAAACGTGTTCAATAAAATTTAAATTTAAAAATATGCAAATTTTTATGTGATGGTATTGGTTGTAATGATTCTGCAAGAGTAAAGATCGGAAATTTTGATCATCAAAACCAATCAAAACTGCATGTTTTTACTCTATTACGATTGAAAACTCGTTTGCATTTCGATGAAATGCCCCTTAGATCTACAAGTAGACCCTCCAAGTTGATCTTTTTCCAAGTCTATACCCCCAGTTTTGATCAAATTTGATCGTTTTTTCAATAAATTTTTTTGGAAAAACCACGTTCATTGTTTTTTGGCGTATAAGCAGTGATGTCTTGATTTTGGTTTAATTAAAATTTTGGTTTGATTTTGATTTCGAAATCAAAGTTTTTGGTTTTAGAAATCAAAATAGTTTGATTTTGATTTGAGAAATCAAAACAAAAATCAACAATTTAAAAAAATCCAAATCATGCCAAAAGACATCACTATATAAGAGCCGAAGGGTCTCCAAAAGTTTTGTCTCGACAAGTAAAAATAGAGCTAAAAAATTCCATTTCTAAAAATGCTACAGCCATAAAAATGTATGTTTTCTTATCAATTGTGAGATGAAAGCTTTTTAGCCGACATTTTTAAACATCTAACACAAAATTTTAATTATCTTTTCCCTATTTTTTATATCCATGGTACCATGATCTCTATAGGGTAATGCGTAAGCAAAATGAGTTATTATTCTAAAAATTCTTTTATTTTATGCATTTTCGGTGCATTTTTTATGAGGTTGATTGTTGGGAGACCAAAAAACGATAATTTTGGGGTACCAAAAACCATAAAAGAAGTGCGTTCTTTTATACAATTCAGTAGTTTGTTATAATTCAAATTATTTGAGTTGTGGGTTGAATTTTTTGTTAGAATAGTTTTTCTTTCCATGTGCGCGGCAAAAGAGTCTCACCATTCCACTCAGCCCAAAAATGAGATGAAACCTCTTCATATAACCAAATGTGTGGGTTTTCCCTAGATTCTGAGTTAAACAAATTTGTCGGGAATCAATCAATCTAACGTTAAAAATCAACGTTATAGTCTGTTTTAGCAAGAGAGAAAATAAAAGCCCCTGCCTACATAGCTCAGTGGATAATTAACGCGACTGTCCGATTTGGCAAGTTAAGCAGCGTCGGTTCCACAGGGTCAAAATTGTAGACTTTCAAAAAAAATTTTGGCAGGGCAACCTTCTCACCTTGAGGTCTCTTCTCTCCTCCCATGTCACTTTATGCTCCATTTTTATGTTGTCTATTGGTTGTACAGTGTATTCCAGCATGAGTAGTTCCCCGATAAGAAAGCTCGATATCTCAATAACACAAAACTCTTATAAATGCGATCCTTTTGTAACTTTCTAGTCTCATCACCCCATTTTTATGGACATACTTTTTTAAATTTTCAAAGTGGTCTGAGTATTGAAACGAAATTTTGAATTCCTTACGGAAATTTTGAAAAACACACTGCCGATCGATAGAGCGTGTTTGAAAAACGGTAGTTCCCCAATTTTTGTGAAAATTGGAGAGATACTCTTTTCGAAAAATTAAGTTTGACCCTGAAAATGAGGGTAGAGCTGCGTTTCGACGCGAAAATTTTTTCTGATTTTATTCTAAAAACCGAATTAGAGGGTCGTTGATTTTTGACCGTTGACCGGTCACGGTCATTGGTCAATTGACCGGTCAACGGTCACGTTGACCGGTCAATTACCATCCCTAGGCGTAACATTTATGGCGTATTCTCGAAAAAAATTTTCTAAAAAGGACCTTTCTAGGCCTAATTTTATGCGGGAAATCGATTGTGCATATTTTTGACACGTGAAAACGACGTCTAGACATCGAAAATGGCAGTTTTTGGTTAAAAAAACGAATTTTTTCCCTGAATGAATGTCAAAGGGAAAAATTTTCGCGTCGAAACGCAGTTCTACCCTGATTTTCAGAGTAAAACTTAATTTTTCACGCTTCGAAAATGCGCGCAATTGATTTTTCGCCTAAAAATTACCCTAAAGTCGGTTTTTAGAATAAAATCGGAAAAAATTTTTCGATGTTTCTAGAATAAATTTTACGCCCCCTTTTGGAATTCAAATTGTCGTTTCAATACTCAGACCACTTTGAAAATTCAAAAAAATATGTCCATAAAACGGGGTAATCGGGCTAGAAAGTTATAAAAGACCGCATTGATAAGAGTTTGCGTTTTTGAGATTTCGAGTTTTCTTATCGGGGAACTCATGATTGATTGAACAGTCTATATATTAGAGCTCACTGAGCCGGTGATTTTTGACCGGCCCGGCTCACGGCGCGACTCAGATAAGATCTCCGAGCCAGTGATTTTTGACCGGCTCGGAGAGCTCTACTATATATAACGTTTTTCACAAAGAGATTTAATAAAAAGTTCCGGTTACATAGCAAAGTGCAAAATGGCACCAACTGCACAGGCAATGTGCGAAGTGGTGCCAACTGCATGCATAAAGTCGAGAGTTCAATCCCGCGCGGATCTATTTCTTTTTGCAGTGTCCAAAATCGATAAAAAAATAGGGGTATTTTTAGCCAAAAAACACGAATTTAACGTTTTTATTACCTCATTTTTATTGACTTTGGACACTGCAAAAAGAAATGGCTCCGCACGGGATTGAACCCTCGACCTTATGCATGCTTTTGGCACCACTTCGCACTTTGCCATGTAACTTTTTTTAAATTTCTCTGTGAAAAACGTTATTTAATTTAATTATTTTAGCTCGTGCACAATTCAGGTTGTCTAACAAAACATGGCTAAACTTATCGAAAAGGTATTTAAAAAAGAACATATAAGTTTTCCAAGTATTGAGTTGATCCAAAAATTTTTACATGAATCTTGTGCTGGAAAATTTTTTCTAGAAATAACCCTTACAGGGGGAATTAATTTTATGCGGGGAGATCGATTGCTCTCGAAGCGTGAAAACGCTTCCCTGATCCAGGGAAAACGGTATATTTATTGAAGCGAAAATGTAAAAAATTCGAATTTTCGTCGGAAAACCGGCTATTTGGGAGGGGGAGGGGGTTTCTAGGCGGGGAATCGATTACGCGCATTTTCGAGGCATAAAAAATTTCTCTGCTACTGATTTAAGCGATTTTCGTTATGAAACCTTTTTTAGATGTATACCCCTTGTAGCGGTAAATTAGGGGTAAAAATTTGGATTGTCAAAAAGTTCACCAAAACGGCTGATTTTTAGTATACAGGTGTTTTTCGACATGGGGAACTCGAATCTGAAAGAATTGTTTGATTTTGACCACAGGAATTTACTTACAAGGGGTATACACCTCAAAAAGGTTTCATAACGAAAATTATTTAAAAATCGCTTAAATCAGTAGCAGAGAAATTTTTTATGCCTCGAAAATGTGCGTAATCGATTCTCCGCTTAGAAAAACCCCTAGACGGCCTGTTTTCCGACGAAAATTCGAATTTTTTACATTTTCGCTTCAATAAATACACCGTTTTCCCTGAATAAGGAAAGTGTTTTCATATTTCGAGAATGCACACAATCGATTCCCCGCATAAAATTACCCCTATTAGGGTTGCTCTTCGAAAAATAATTTTCCGGTTCAAAATTCATGTTAAAACTTTGGATCAACCCCCCAATATTTTCAGGATTGTAAAGAATGTGACTTGAAAGAAAATTCTCCAAAGTTTGCAAAAGAAGCCAATTTAAAATCTGAAGAAAAGTCTAAGAAAGAAGACAAATCGACTAAAGTAAGGACATCGTTTGAAGTTCTCGGTAGCACAATAGTAGTGCTCTTGGACGGTAGCCAGGAGGTCCGGGTTCGAGTCTCAGTGGGGTCTGAAAACTTTTGCCCAATTTCAAATTCCTTGGATTTCCATGTCTCGGTGTGTTAGTCAAGCTCCAGAATTCCCAAAAATGAGAGCTAAAGTAAGATTGTAACGCGTACGAAAGGTTGAAACAAATTTCTAACTCCTCGTTTTGTCTTTGCTTTTATGCGAATTTCGGCCACGTTGCATGTGGGGTACTAGTTCGGAACAGAAGACCCACTTTTCGAAAAAAACTCTAGGGGTAATTTTATGCGCTGAATTCAAAAATCGCACTCCCGAAGTTTGAAAATGCTTTCCTGAGTGTGGTCATTTTCAAAAAATTTTTGTTGAAAAGTGGGTCCTCTGTTCCGGACTAGTACCATCGATCCGATAACCAGTTCAAAATTCTTTTTTTAGGATTGCAAAGTCTGCGATACGGAGAAAGGAAAGAGGAAGAGTCTAACTGAGAAAATAAGTTCACTTTTGCCAAAAGAATCCAAGAAAGGAAATGGCGTAGTCGTAGTCAAGAACAAAGGTCCTAAAACACTCGAAGATGTGCAAGCAAAAAAGGATCGGAAGTTGTTTGAAGAATGATGATAATCCAAATCTGATTCTCTCTATATCTTTTGTATATATGCCGTTGTTATACCATGTTTTTTGTACAATGTACAAATTTTAATAAAAAATTTTAATATGAAACATGTATATAAAATTTCAATCCTTAAAGGACCAGTCCGAGTGGAAAAAAGTTATCCTTTTTTGTTTATATTCGGAAAGTTCATGAAAAATGGAGCATTTTTGTTTTTACAGTAAATTCTGAATCGCTAACAAGTTCGAGATAACCGTGTGTGAAGTTGGCAAAATTTATAATCTATGTATTATAACGAAAACATGTACCTGAATGTTTCTGCAATAATTTGCAACTTACATCAATTCAAAGTTGAGTCATTGCTGAACAACTTTTTTCCGCTCGGACTTTTTTTGGTCCCTTAATTTTATATGCATGTCCATATTTTCATAATTATATGATTAATCGCTTCAATACTCAACTTTTAATTGATACAAGTTAAACATTATTGTAGAAACATTCATGTTTTCGTTGTAAAACACAGTTACATGTTTTCGTTGTAATACACAGATTTCGAATTTCGCCAACTTCATACGCGATTTTCTCGAAATCGTTAGCAATTCAGGACATGCCGTAAAAACAAAAAACACTCCATTTTTCATGAACTTTTCGAATATCAACGAAAAGGAACAACTTTTTCTCGGACTGGTCCTTTCAACTTTTATTTTCCAACTAGCTTTCTGAGCTTTTCAATCTCTTTACTCTGATTGATTACAACTTCATTTAAGTACCGATTATCCGCCTTTAGCTCAAAAATTTGTGACTTTAAATTTGTGATTTCTTGCTTGAGTGCATCTTTGGTAGGCTAAAAAATGATTTGTAAAAATGATTTTTTCAAAGTACATAGGTGTTTGAATGTCAAAAAAGAATTTAGGAGCTACATAAGGGGGTCACCCAGGTGAAAAATTTTTCGAAAAATTTTTTCTGGAAATGACTTTCTAGGGATAAAAACATGCGGGGAATCCGAACTTGACATTTTAGAAGCGAAAAAACATTTCCCTGATTTAGGAAAGTCCTGTATATTGAAGCGAAAAGTCGCAAAAATGCGATTTTTGCCTAAAAACGACCTTTTTTGGAGTAAAAGTCTGCGAGGAATCCGAATTTGACATTATAAAATTTCTCAGATTCAAGAAAAGCTGTATATCGACGCGAAAATTCCGGCACCCACAATTGTTTTTATTTTGAATTATAATATCCAAAATATGTTATTGTTAATGAATATAAGAAAAAGCGTTGTTTTTAGACCAAAATATGTTATTTTCGCGTTGATATACAGCATTTCTTGAATTCGAGGAATTTTATAAATGTCAAATTCGGATTCCCCGCACAGTTTTACCCCAAAAGGGGTCGTTTTTAGGCAAAAAATCGCATTTTTGCGACTTTTCGCTTCAATACACAGGCCTTCTCTGGGCGGTATCTCACTTCACCCACTGGACATTTTACCAACCAAGGACAATTCATCCACCATGGACACTTCACCCACTGGACATTTTGCTCCCCATAAACACTTCACCCACCATAGACACTTCACCTACTGGACAGTTCATCCACCATAGACACTTCACCCACCATAGACACTTCATGATAGCTGAAGTGTTTCCGGTGGGTGAAGTGTCAGATGGATGAAGTGTTTATGGTGGATGAACTGTGCAGTGGGTGAAGTGTCCATGGTAGATAATCTGACCATGGTGGATGAGGTTTCTGGTGGGTGAAGTGTCCTTGGTGGGTGAACTGTACAGTGGGTGAAGTGAGATACCGCCAAAAAAACCAAGGCATTCATAATTTTTTGATGTAACAAAATCTATGGCTAGCTTTTTCAATTCTTTAACGGTGCTTAGTGGTTTAGTCCAATTTTCTATCCTTCATGTAATTTTGTATAAAATTACATAGTACTTTCGAGAAAAATTTTCTCACATTTTTGGATGAATTTGTCATATTTTGAGAAAAAAATGGGAGACATTTGTCATATTTTGAGAAAAAAACATGAATCAACATGGGACTTATTCTATTTCCGTTTTACGCAATAAATTAGACTAATTTTCGCTTCTTTACGCTATATAACTAACTGTCCTTATATATAGTATGATGGATTCGACCAATGATGCAATCGATCGCCTCTCCAATCGGGCACCGAATTCAAGCAGATCAACATGTGAACTCCAAGACCCAAATACTAAGTCGGTGTTTTCAGGGTATGTGTTGTGGTTGTAAAAGTGTGTTTTTTAAAATTTGAAAAGATTTTTAAAGGCAGAAAAAATTGTGTGCATATTTCTGGATTTAAAACAGTGTCTTGCATGTGTTTTTTATATGGTTCTTTTTTTTCTTATTTTCAATATGACTGGATGGACGTTATATAAAATGTCTAACTAGTAATTTCAGGGATCTACTTGCGGTTAAAGTAACAGTGAAATTCAAATTGCCAGCCTGTGTGGGGTTAGGCTCTTCAGGTAATAGTTTATTTCAAATCATTTGAAGAAATAACCAAGTTTCAGGTGCTTATTGTGTATGTATAGCTGCAGCATTGTTGCAAACAGCGGGAATCATTCCACCACCCATGATACAGGTAAAATATTTATCTACAGACATATTACCCTGATTCAGGGAAGAGATGTGTGTATTGAAGCGAAAACAGCATGATTCAGGTCCAGGAAAACTTTTTCATGCATTAAAAATGCGCTCAATCAATTCCTTCACAAAATTACCCACCAGTAAAATGATTTTTATAACAAAATCCAACATAGTTTCCCTGGTCTTGAGATCTGGAAAGAGTTCGATGTATTAAAGCGAAAATTGCCTGAATCAGGGACAGGCAAATTTTTTCATTATTCGAAAATGCGCACAATCGATTCCCCGATTGTGCGCATTTTCGAATAATGAAAATTTGGCCTGTCCCTGATTCAAGCAATTTTCGCTTTAATACATCGAATTCTTCCCAGATTCAATATCAGAGAAATTTTCTCGATTTCTTCTCGATGCAAATTTAAACCGCTGGTTATTTACCGAACAACCCAATAAAACTTTTTTTTCAGGTGGACGAAGATGGATCCGTGACTTGGGATGATATTCATCTAGACATAATTAGGAAGTGGGCAGCAGCTGCCGAATCACTTATACATGGACGAGCTTCAGGCCTAGATGCCGCTGTATGCACTTATGGTAGGCAGTTTAATCATAACGTACATGTGCCACCGTTTCTTTCGCATTTAATTTTTTGTTGAACAAATAAGACTTGAGCATTGAATTTCTTTAAAGGACCCGGCCAGTTTTAACTTAATTTTTTAATTCTGTTCAAACTGAAAGTTCAAATTGGGGCGATCAACTTTTGTGTTGGAAGTAAATTCTAAATCGTTAACCCTTCGGAGATATTTGTAAAATAAAATTGCAAAAAGTGTTTATGTATTGAAACGAAGGGATTGACACCATTTGAATTTGAACTGTACCCTTCTCTTCGCTTTAATACACAAACTCGTTTAAATTTTTCATGCAATTTTGTTTTGCAAATATCTGCGTAGGGTTAACGATTTGGAATTTACTTTCAACGCAAAAGTTGATCGTCCCAACTTGAACTTTCGGTTTGAAGAGAATTAAAAAATTCTGTTCAAAACTGACCGGATCCTTGAATTGGTGTAACACGTTGCTTTCTTCCTAATCCACCTTGTAAATACTCATTTTTTCGAAGTTTTTTTTTATCATAGGAGCCAAAAATGAGTATAGCCTACGCATGAAGACTCTGTACCATAACGTTAAAAAAAACTAGAATAAAATTATACCATTTAACCTTTTATGAAAACTAAAATTATTCTTTTGGGTGATTATGAAATCATTCAGGGTGGCGGAAAAAAGTTGAATTTCTTTCGGTTTCAACTTTTTAGGCATAGTTTATCAGTAGGGGGTACACCCGTCCCTCAGGATGGATGAATAAATGACTATAAAGGTGGAAGGTCCGAGGATGAGTGGTAGGAAAGGGGGGGGGTACTGTACCTTTGGGTAAAACAGTTTTTCAAAAAAATTTTTTAACCTTTTAGTCTCCTATTTTTTCGCGCCGACAGATATGACATTTTTTCCCAAAATGCAACATGTTTTTCGCCACCCTATACTTACCTTTATAAATTTTTACATTGCATGCGTTTCGAAATTGTGTCTAGCAGCATTTATTTTTTTATTGTATTTTAATAAAAATGGAAGACTCGTACTAAAAAAACTAAAAAATTCCCCATTTTCGCTGTCGTTACGTTGACAAAAACTTGGTTGACGAATCTTTCGTCATAAACAAGCTATATGTGAAATTTTGGATAAACTATAAAAACTGCAAATGTTTGCATGCTGCACGGACTCTTTTTGGTTGCCCCCTATCCTAAGTTTAGTTTGTGATCCACGGTGTTTTAGGAATAAAACGTTATGGTTACCAGAGCTTCACCCATTTGGCTCATGTCTCAGCCTACGGTACCTTTTTATTTTTGTTAAACTTGTCTTTTTTCTTTCGAATGAACTCCTCTTGTTTTACATTTCACACTCTTATCATTTCATCTAGTTCATTTCAAATTTTTCGATTAACCCTTAAAAACCTTTAGCTACAGTGAACTTTCGATTTAGTGACACCCCAGGGAGGAGTCACTAAATCGAGTTTGATTGTATTTATACTTTTGCAATGCATCCCTGCGTGGTCGTGTTAGCGGGAAAATTCTCGGGATGGATCATTAAATTGAATTAGAGGGAGGGGTCGCTAAATCGAGAGTTGACTGTATAAGCTTTGTATAAGAATTGACAGTTGAGAAAACGAAATAAATAATTTAAAAAGAGCTTTTCTTCATTCTTTTCTTTAACGATTAATTTGGAGCTAGTTCACTTTCCTGGTCCAAAAGTCAAATTTTTTCTTTTAAAATCATCCGAAAAACATCCTATTAGGGGGTTTTTTAGTCGAGAAACATATTGGTGATGTTATTTTTGCGTGAAAATCTATAAAAAATGCGGAAAAACTTCATTTTTGATACCAAAAAACGAAATTTTAATTCAAAAAATGAAGTTTTTGAATAGATTTTCACACAAAAATAGCATCACCAACGTGTTTCTCGACTAAAAAACTCCTAATAGGATGTTTTCTAGAAAAAAATTTCGACTTTTGAACCATAATAAGTGAATCTAACAAAAAAGTGGACTACGGGATGAGTCAAAAAAGTTATCTACCATCGGTTTTTTTGAAGCTCGAAATTTGGAGTATTTTGAAAAAACATTTTTGAAAAAGCTTTTCAAATGGCCGAGATATCTTCAAAAAACAGATGATAGAGATGACTTTTGACTCACCCTGTAGCTCCATGAAATTTAAACACTAGACATTCAAATTTAGGTGGTGTTGCTAGCTACAAACCTGGCCGACCGATAGAGAATTTAAGAAAGTATGTAGAAAATTAACTATGACGAGCATGAAATAAATCCAATTTTAGTATCCCCGAATTGAAAGTAATATTAGTGAATTCGAAAGTGGAAAGGAATACCTCGAGAATGGTGCAAACTGTCAAAGAAAGATTAAAAAAGTTCCCCGAAGTTATTGATGGAATATTTAATGCTATAGATGCAATCTCGAGAGAAGCTGCAAGAATATTACAGAAAACTCCGGACGAAAATGGCGGCGCTCTAGAAAACGGCGGTAGAAGTGCCACATTAACCCCTTCATTTGCGCCGGAAATGGATCATCATAGCTTACAGGTGATTTCAACTTCAATAGTATAAAGTTATCACGGTGTACAAAAAATCCAGGAGTCAAAATTTTTTAAAAGTTTCGCCAATCGACTCATCTTGCCGAGTGCTTCAAAACGAGTACCATATCATGGGGTTTTGTGGTGGTAACGTTTTTGTAGATTGTTGGCCAAGTGGCAAAAGCGCAAAAAAACAAATAAGCTTATAGCGCACTTTGCGCATCGTTCAACATGACTATGGTGCAGCACTACTTAGCACTTTAGCTTTTGTCAGGCCAAATATACAATCATAACCAGGGATGCCAAGAACATTTGTTTCAAAACCAGAAATGGCAGTATAACTTTTTGTACGGTATTTTTCGTACGAACCTTTCGTACGAAATTTGCGTTGCCTGATTATCAATAAAATCCGTTTATTGACACGAAAAAATTTAAACCAAAACGGATTTTATTGATAATCAGG
>JAQGBS010003313.1:0-11706 GCA_034698545.1 Acrobeloides obliquus
ACAGTACTCTCAGAGACCCCCCAAGCTCAAAAAATGCGATTTTGGATAGTATTAATGCAAGAATCATGGATTGATGTTAAAGAAAAACATTAAGTACAAATCACGAGGATAATGTTTAAAAAAAATTTTGTCTCGCGATCATGAATTTTCATGGAGATATGGCCATTACAAGCTTGAGAAATTGAAAAACTCAAAATCTGAGAACCTACAACTTTGAAATAGCCCAGGATGGGTCGAAAAAAAACTTTTTCGACTATTTCTTTTTACAGATCTACTCATTTTTATATGAATTTTTATTCCCAATAAAAATTTGACGTTGATCTGGACGTGTTAACATCTGGAATGCCGACTGGAAGTTTGACTGAAATTTTTAGTCAGACTCACTCAAAATAATCAGAAATTGAGATCCTTGGTCCAAAACGGTAAGACAACTCAATTTTGGAAAAAAAGGCTATAACTGAGAAAAATTGTTACCAATTTTGATATATTTTCCTGGGAACTTTGACTACAAAATGTGATAAATACCTTTTGCTGAAAAGCCCCTCAACTGAGTCAAAAACGTCAAAATTTGCCAAAAACCCGATCAAAACATCCGGAGTTTTTTTAGTGATTTGCGATTAACTTTTTATTAATGACTTTCAGTCGGTGCTCCAGGGGTTAAAAAATTACCCTAAATTTTAATTCTAAAGCTTCAATCACACGTTCTTTTGCCAGAGAAATATTTTTAAAATTTAATTGTTTTTGATAAGCATCAAAGGTTAGGCTCTTTCCTTGATTTAAGGCTTCTTCTTCAAGACTTATTTGAAAGGCCTAAAAATCATTCTACTACATTAAAGGTGTAATGTTTGTCTGTCCAGATGATCTCGTGAAAGCTTGTTTTAAACTGTCGCTACAACGAGTTTTCCAATGCGGTTTTTTAATTTTTTTGAACAGCCAAACAATGTGAAAGGGGGCTATCGTATTCAAAACTATCCTGTCACCCATCACCATGTTTTTGTTTTCTTTAAAGCCACATATTAATTTTTTGGAGAGGATGGAGTAGTCTCATGTTTCATGATAATATCATAAAGTTTTGTATGCCTTACTAAGTTCGCAAATGATCTTTCCATAAAAGCATCAGTATCTTTCTCAAAGTCTGGTTCACCATTAACAATAGAAAATGGAAGTGACATTTTATAAATTGTCCCAAAATAAGATGGATTTACTTCATAGACTATTGCATATCTTCTGTCCTTAACACCTCGTGGACGCTTTTCAGACTTCAAGATTCTCTATAAAAAATGTTTTACTTTATGAATAAATATAAAAATAGAATGAAAAAATACCATATCGTTAAAAGATGCAGGTGCAGTTAGCACATCGAAATTAGCATGATTCGGCTCAATGACAAATTTTTGTTCACCAACATCCTCAGTCAAAAGACGGACTCCTGCAGTTACTCCAAAAATAGTCATTTCTTTAATTTGTTTCCAGGCTTGTGCACCTAATAGACTAAAAAATAAATTAAAGCTGATATAAGCTAAGCCGCTACCCTGGTTATGGAAAGATCTTACCGAAGTTCAGTATCGAACCCAAATCGGCTCCGGCGCTTTTTATTATCTCCATTATTTTGACCGTTATTAAATGCTCTTTGTTCAAACATTGTTATAATCGAAGGTGGCTGCTTCGAAACAATTATAGAGTTTTTAAACAGATTTCCCATTATTTCTTGATTAAAAGTTGCAAAAATTTGTACTGATTCTTGAATATTAGTTAAAATATTTATTTTATGGGCGCTCGGATTGTGTGGATTTAAATGATTTTTGCAGTTATCTATCCATGGTAAAATTTCATTTAATCTGGAACATATTCCATATAAAGTTCCACAAAATAAAGAGAAGCTAAAAAAATTATAATAAAAATGTATAATTTGTGCGAAAAATAGTTTTTTTTGTAAAAAACCCCGAATATTGATTTTTATCAAAAATGACGAAAAATATCAATTTTGGCAAAACAATGCATTTTTAGGTCAAAATAGCCTTTTTTGATTTTTGTTAAAAAATGGTTTTGGATCTGGATATGCACAGCTCTTAAATGTATATATATGAAATTTAAAAATTATAAAAATTTACCATCCATCAATCAAATTTAATGATTCCTTCAATTGTTGGTTGAAAAAATCATTTTCATTAACACATCCTACACTAAACTCTTGCTGCCTAATTTTCCATTTTAACAAAATTTGAGCAAGTTCATAATCAAGTTTAAGCAACTCATTTTTATATAAATCCAGTTGTCCCTTAAGCTTTATTTTAATGGTAGTGTTAAAAAAAACTTACACAAACTTCATTATCAAAGCCATGTTCAAGATACAATAAATTCTGTATAATTTTTTGTATGTGGACGAAGAATGGGAATATATTTGTTCCCAGGGTTTGAATTTGAACTTCAAGATTTTGAATCGGATTGTATATTTCCTGAAAAATCGAAAGTATAAATTTGACCAAATCAATCAAAGATGAAAATCAAGGCACTTTTAAAAAATCCAAAAGTTTTCAACTCCCGGCATAGACGGCTACGTAGTCAGGATTTTGCGATGGAGGGGCAAAAAAATTTTTACCATTGGGTCATTGAGGGAATAATGTAATTCGAATTTCCAAAAAAAAACAAATTTTTGTCAAAAATGGACGAAAAATAGCAAAAAATAATAATAAATGTTACCAAAAATTTGTAACTTATCTAAAAATTGGTAAAGTTGACGAAAATTAGTTTAAACAAATGACTTTTTTGTTAAAAATTGCAATTTTTATTGAAAAAATGCAAATTTTGACATTTTTTCGTGAAAATTTTTGGGGACAAAAATAAGGTGGACCATTAGAAAAAATTTTCATTTTTTCTTTGATGGGGCAATGGTCCCCTTTTAATGCGGTACTGGGAAAATTTTCCATATATTTGAAAAAATTATAAGATCCCATCTTATTATTTTTCTTCGTTTTTACGTCAGGGGAACTATAGCCCTCCTCTGCTATTTCTATGACCCTCGGGATCGGGAGTTTAATTTTGAAATCGCGAAAATTAGTGTTTTTCAGCCATTATGGATAGATAGCAATTTTTGCCGATGGATACTGGTCTATGTGGAGAACTGCCCCTTCCTCCTTGGGGTGTAAGACCAGGAATACATGGATCTGATCACAAGAAATTCTTCGGTTTCTAAAATCAAAAAATATTTTACCGATTGAAATCGATTCAGATCTTGCTCACAAACTTCCATTTTGTGTATACAACAAGGAAGAAATTTTTTCAATTACTGATAAAAGAAGTTTCGAATAACAGGTTTTTATATGAACGAATAGTTCTAGATTCATCGATAACTGTTTGAAGATAGATTTTTTGTTCACTGATCTTTGTATTATCGCCAGTAAATTAATTGTAAAGGTCTTATTGATTCGACATTTCTTAGTTAGAGAATGAGTGATAGTCATCCGTAAAATTAGTAAAAATGAGTAAAAATATGAGTAGTGAAAACATACACAAACAATTTTTGGCACTCGCCGAATTCTGATTTAGGCGGTATTAAAAGTTTGACGCAAATAGCATTGAATGACGCACATGGCACAACTTTATTCACCGGGGTGGTGAAGTAAAGTTGTGCCATTTTATATGCACGAATAGTTCGATCGATTCATCGATAAAAATTCTATTGACAAATAGAATTTTTTTCACTGAACTTGGTGTTATCAAATTTGATTTGTTGTTTTTTCTTGTCCGGAAAAATAAAAATTGCAAGTTCTTCATCTGTAAACATTTGAGTAGAAAGTCACATGATTAATAAAGTTTTAATAATTAAAATACAAGGTGGCGCCAAAAATACACTTTTGTGACCCAGAAATTTTTTTCCAAAAATGACCAACTGGGACAATTAGATTCAAAAATCCAATTTTTCTCTGAATAAGGATCAGGGATCATTTTCGCAGTTAAGGAATGCGCTCATTCGATTCTCCGCGTAAAATTACCCCTAGAGGGGTCATTTTTAGAGAAAAAATTTCAGGACCCCAAAAATTTTTAGAGAAAAATTCAAAGTCCCAACAAATTTCAAAAATGCATTGTTTGCACCACCCTGTATAAATATACAAAAAGTTCTTTTTATTCAAAGCTTTAAAAAATCATTTATAATTGCCGAGTATTTTATTATGGCTTCATTTAGTGTATAGGTATTTTGAGTATACTCCATTAGTGGATAGGTAATTTTATCATGCTTCATAGAATAATGGTCAACTGGTTGATCTTCATTAATTTCGGGCATATTAATTACAAAATCTGGATATATGTAATAAATACCATATTTCCGTGCTACTATTTTAACAATTTTAAACAATTGGCTTCCATCATTAAAGGTATCGGGGTCACAATTTTTCGAATTTTCTGTATATTTTATAGTTATGTGACGAGCTAAAAAATAGAGATAATTAAAGAATAATATACAGAGTTTATTTTTTGTGGAATTTCAACAAAAAAACTACTTTTCTTTAAATTAGACTCATCCTTCATTGATAATCGTAATTGCCCCAAGTTTGTATCAGAAAAGCGAATCAATATTCTTCCAGGCCTTGCGATCAATATTGCTTCCGCTGTTGTTCGATCACAAAAGCCGAAGACTTCATTTGATGCCCAGTATGTTTTTAAAACACTAGCCATTTCAGCTATTTTATAAAACCATTCAATAAATGTACAAGCTTCTAAAGTTGAGTAGTCATTGTGTGTAACTAACTTTCTTGCAACGACGTGCTAAATAATAAACTATTGGGTTGATCCAAAATTTCTCGGGACTTACTTTTCACTTTCCACTTCTCATCTTCGAAGATGAGAGGTGAAAAGTGAAGTAAGAGAACTTTGGATTAACCCAATCTAATAATAAGAGTCCGCGCTAAATAACGCTAACCGTCGGAAATCAACGCTAACCAACAGTGCTAACTCAACGCTAATCAACACTAACCGTCGAAAATTTCCGACGATTGCATTGGATTTACGACGTCGTAAACGTCGTAAGTGGCAGTATAACTTTTCGTACAAATACTTTTCGCACGGACTTTTCGTACAGGTACTTTTCGTACAAATATTTTTCGTACGAACTTTTTGTACGGATACTTTTCGTACGAAAGTCACCAGCCCCCAAAATTCCCTCACTGGCCCCGGCCCTCGGAGGCTTTCGAGCGCTAGTCCCGGGGCCTAGGCCCCTTTTTCGACTCGTGGTACGGAGTACCTGTACGAAAAGTTCGACAAAAAATAATTGTACGAAAAGTTCGTACGATCTACAATTGTACGAAAAGTTATACTGCCTCTTAAGTTGCTTGATTTTCACTGAAATTTCAAAAAAATTTTGCTTCTCGACCAATAATTTTTTATGCTTTTCTACCAATCGCTTTAATAAACATGACTTATTTTAAAATTCAGACAACGCTAACCATTGAAAATGCGCTGCAGTCGTCGGAAATATTTTCGATGTCGGAAATTTTCGACGGTTAGTGTTGTTTAGCGCGGACCCTTATTACTTACGTCAGTTAACGAATTTAAGAAAATTTTTCCAGGATCTTGTTGTTGACCTTCTTTTATATTTTGACATAGACGGCAATTACATTCCAAGCCTTTTTGTGATAAATGTGTTGGTATCGGAAGTTGTAACATGAGAGCTATGTGTTCTTTGTCCTAAAAATAAGTGAAAATTGTCTTCATTTGCTTTATTCTAGCCCATCTCTATTGAGAGAAACAATCGAATAGGATCGGGCACTTTTTGTCCCATAACAATAATAAGAGTACCCTTACGTCAATTTTGAACCCCCTGACCACTCTCGCTACGTACCTGTGGATAGTTGTCAGAAAATTACCCGAGGCCCCTTCCCAAGTTAAGTTTAGCATGAGCGCATTAAACTCTCTGTTCCAGTTATAAAATATAAGATCAAAAAATTACATGCATAGTAAACACTCTATGTTGTACTTTTTCTTTATCGTCATCTTGTTTTTT
Source organism: Acrobeloides obliquus (assembly GCA_034698545.1). NCBI lineage: Eukaryota > Metazoa > Nematoda > Chromadorea > Rhabditida > Cephalobidae > Acrobeloides > Acrobeloides obliquus. The sequence continues at coordinate 5,999 of JAQGBS010003313.1, forward strand.
ATCATTGTCACGTTTTTCGAATATTTTCTAAAAAATAATCTTACTACTATAAACGTGTAATGTCTGTGAGTATGTCTGTCCAGACGATCTCGGTAACGCTTGATTTAAACCCTCAGTGTCGTTGTAAAAGTTGTAGTGGATGATGAGAGCAGTGGCATAGGCAGAAGGGTCGGCTAGGGGACACTTGCCCAAAAAAAGCCCCAAAATAGCAAAAAAGCATAAGGAGGGACTTTTATGTAAGGATTTTTTTAATTTTGGCCCTCTAGGGGCACCTGCTTCCCTTGCCTGCGCATATTGTAATCAACATGACTCAAAATATTCATATACAAACTTTCAGTCGGTGTTCTAAGGGGTTAATAAATTACCCTAAATTTTAATTCTAAAGCTTCAACCACGCGTTCTTTTGCTAGAGAAATATTTTTAAGATTTAATCGTTTTTGATAAGCATCAAAGGTTAAGTCCTTTCCTTGATTTATGGCTTCTTCTTCAAGACTTATTTGAAAGGCCTAAAAAATCATAAAATTATAAATACTTCATCCAGTTGGTGGCCGTACGTCCATCACCACGAAATTTCAAGAATGTAATTTTATGCAAATCGATTGCGCGAATTTTCTAAGCATACAAACTTGCCCTAGCCGTTTTAGATGATTTTAGATTCAATACACCCAATTCCTCCTTGAATCAGTGTCAATGGGCTATTTTAGATTTCTAAAAATAATCTTTCATGGGTAATTTTATGCCGGAAATGATTCGAAAATGCACGCAATAGATTCCTCGCATAAAAATTACCCTTAGAATTATGCATCAAAACTCCGAGAAATCCGCTTTTTGGTCGCCATGGGAAGCAATTTTTTACGGTTTTTTTGGAGTAGGGTGGAGTGGTAATCTTATTTCATGGTAATATCATAAAGTTTTGTATGCCTTACTAAGTCCGCAAAAGATCTTTCAATAAAAGCATCAGTTTCTTGTTCAGATTCTGGTTCACCATTAACAATAGAAAATGGAAGTGACATTTTATCAATTTTACCAAAATGAGATGCATTTATTTCATAGACTATTGCATATCTTCTGTCCTTAACACCCCGTGGGCGCCTTTCAGACTTCAGGATTTTCTATAAAAATGTTTTACTTTTTGAATTTAAATATAAAAATTGAATGAAAAATACCATATCGTTAAAAGATGCAGGTGAAGTTAGCACATCGAAATTAGCATGATTCGGCTCAATAACAAATTTTTGTTCACCAACATCCTCAGTCAAAAGACGGACTCCTGCAGTTACTCCAAAAATAGTCATTTCTTTAATTTGTTTCCAGGCTTGTGCACCTAATAGACTAAAAAATAAATTAAAGCTGATATAAGCTAAGCCGCTACCCTGGTTATGGAAAGATCTTACCGAAGTTCAGTATCGAACCCAAATCGGCTCATCTATCCATGATAAAATAAGCCGCTACCCTGGTTATGGAAAGATCTTACCGAAGTTCAGTATCGAACCCAAATCGGCTTATCTATCCATGATAAAATTTCATTTGATCTGAAATATATTCCATATAAAATTCCACAATATAAAGAGAAGCTAAAAAAATTACGCTGCTTAAAGGTACTCCAATTGAAAAATTTTTTGGTAAACTCAGTGGCATAATAGGTTTCAGGTTTGGGGGAGCACCAAGGTCAAAAATGTACCAAGGTTCAAACAGCATATTTTATATTCGAGAAGAGCAAATAGCACAAAATTATCCAATTTCAAAATTAATTTGAGTTATTGAAACGGAAACATTTGAAATTTTTGGAAAATTATCGTTTCAATAACCAAAACAATGTTCAAATTTGATCATTTTGGTACCGTTTTATTCGTCTAGTTGTGTTATAAAAAATTTATTTTTGTCTAAATGCTCAAGTATTTTGAATTATTCTCTTTTCAATATATAGATTTTATTGATTCAGAGAAAATTACCCAGGTGCATGTTATCGTTTTAATACACAGAATTTAAAATTGCCATCTTCACACGCGATTATCTCGACAAGGAAAGCGATTCAGGGTTTACTGTAAAAACAAAAAATTCTTCATTTTTCGTGAACTCTCCGAATATCAGCAAAAATGGCAACTTGTTTCCGACCGGACTGGTCCTTTAAGGGTCTATATGAACTTTAAAAATTATAAAAATTTACCAACTATCAATCAAATTTAATGCTTCCTTCAATTGTTGATTGTAAAAATCATTTTCATTAATACATCCTACACTAAACTCTTGCTGCCTAATTTTCCATTTTAATAAATTTTCTGCAAGTTCATAATTAAGTTTAAGCAACTCATTTTTATATAAATCCAGTCCTCTCTTAAGCTTTATTTTAATAGTAATGTTAAAAAAAACTTACATAAACTTCATTACTATCAAAGTCAAGCTCAAGATACAATAAATTCTGTGTAATTTCTTGTAAGTGGTCGAAGAATGGGGATATATTTGTTCCTAGGGTTTGAATTTGAACTTCAAGATTTTGAATCGAATTGTATATTTCCTGAAAAATCGAAAGTATAAATTTGATCAAAATCAATCAAAGATGAAAATTGGGCCACTTTTAAAACCCAAAAAGTCTTTAACTTCCGGCATATACGGCTATGTAGCCAGGATTTTTCGAGGGGAGGACGTATCCAGGATTCAGTGACAAATGGGCAAAAAAATTTTACCATGGGGTCATTTGGGGTGGGGAGGGGCACATTTTTTCGTGAAAATTTTTGGGGGCAAAAATAAGGTGGACCATTAGAAAATTTTTTCATTTTTACTTCGATGGGGCATTTGCTCCCTTTGCACCCTTTAATGCAGTACTGGGTGAGGCTAAAAAAATTTTCAAAAAATTAGAAAAAGTATAAGGGTCCCCTCTTATGATTTTTTTCGTTGAATTTTCACGACAGGGGAGCTATAATTCCCCTCCCCCTCTGCTATTTCTATGACCCCTGGGATCGGAAGTTTAATTTCGAGATCTCGAAATCGCGAAAATCGGGATTTTTCAGCCATAATGGATATATGCAATTTTTGCTGATGGATGCTGATCTATGAGAAGAACTGTCTCTTCTTCCTTTGAGCATGTAAGGCCTTGACCACATGGTTCTGATCACAAGAAATTGTTCGCTCTCTGAAATCAACTTACCTCAAAATATTTTACCGATTGAAATCGATTCAGATCTTGCTGATAAACTTCCATGTTTTGTATACAATAAAGTAGACACCTTTGTAATTACAGACGAAAAAACTTTCGAATAACAGGTTATTATATGCACGTAGTTCGAGTTCGATCGATCCATCGATAACTGTTTGAAAAATAGAATTTTTGTCACTGATGTTTGTGTTATCGCCAATAAATTAAATGTGAAAGTCATAAGACCTTCACAATAATTTAATGATACTACATTTCTTAGTCGGGGAATGAGAGATATTTTATTGTAAAAAGAAGATAGTTTTATTAGTAAAAAACGGAGATATTTATTCAAATAATTTTCAAAAAAATTCAAAATGCGCGTCAACATCTTTACCATTGCTTTCCTTTTTCTGTTTACGTCAAAATTCGCTGATCAGGCAAATACTGATTGCTGGAATTTTGCAACTGGAGGCCGCTGTAGTGCTGAAGGTTTATATAGTATGATGGCCTTTCATAAACGTTCAAGTGGAGTACTCACAACATGTTAGGTACGCCAAAATAACCCTTTGGGATTTTTTATTAGAGAAATCGATTGCGCGTATTGTCAAACTTTAAAAACGCTTCTCTGATCATGAAATAGCCTATTTTCGCCTTAATACACATTACTCTTCCCTGAATCAGGGTCAAAAAAGCATTTTCAAGGTTCGGCAATGCGCACAATCGATTCTCGCAATGAACCTCCTCCAAATATATATAGAGTTATTTTCGTGAAATTTAAAAAAACTTGAAACATCTTGAAAACATCGCGCAAAATCGCAAAAATTTAGTTTTGTGGTACACACTATACTTTACATTTATTACAAGTTTTTATAGTTATGTTACATAACTTTTATAGAAAATTTATAAACTACAATTAAACGGTCAAAAAGTTCTTGTGCCTAGATAATTTGCTCTAGAAATCTATTTTGATGCTAATTTTTGGATTATTTAAAAAAAACAAAGCGCAAGGACGTTTTGACCAACTTAACAATGAAGATAAAAAACGACTATCAATTCGCAAAAAAACTACAGTCGACTCTCGATAAAAAGTTACACTGGGGACCGGGATTAAGGTGACATCTTATCGAGGGGCTTTTGCACTGGAAAATATTCATAGGGACCGGAATCAGGGTGACATCTTTTCGGGAGCGAATGTTGTATCAAGGGTCGACTGTATATCTAGAAGAATAGTTAGTATAAAAAAATATATATAAAGTAAAATAATAAATACAACTCTTTTCATGAGTTACATAAAAAAAGTCAGCAACGTGGTGCAGAAGCAAAAGACATCTTGAACGAAAAGTGTTCGATATTCGCTGGTAAATTTAAAATTTTTTCGAATAAAAAAGTTGTCAAAGCAAACCCCTTAAAATTACATGAAAAAATTGTCTAGCATTATTTTTCGAGTTTGGTCTAGGGACCCTATAATCTAACTCGGAAATAAAAGAGTTGTAAGATTTTCATTTTTCCAGAAACAGTTCATTCCTCTTCCTTCGACACTGATACCACGGTGGTTTTTTGCTAGAATTGGAGGAAAGTCAAAATTTTAAAAATAAGTCATTCGACTCGCCAAGACGAGTGGAACGAATACCATAACATGGAATTTTCCATCTCGAGCTAGATAGAGATATGCAAAAATTTTTATGGAATTTGGACAACTTTAAATTCGAAGCGGGACCCTAGCCTATAAACTGCAAATCTATCACTTTAGCCACTCAGCCATGTTCTCAGGATGGAAAACTCCATGTTATGGTATTCGTTCTACGAGTTGAGTCGAATGGCATGACTCGTTTTTAAAATTTCGAATTTCCTCCAATTTTAACAAAGAAACCCGCCGTGATACTTGGGTGGCCTGACAAATCAATGAACAATACTAATTCTTTTCTTCATCATATCAGAAGTAAACGGTGTGGATGCACTAACAGTCGACGAACTTAAACCTGCAGCTTGTTTAAAGACTGAACCAATAAAGCTCTTATATGGTTTAACATTAAGAATAATCAAGACATAGCTACAAGGAGTATACAATGGCATCACCGCAAAAACTGCCATCGTCAAATAAATACTCGTGAAGACCTTGAGAATACACAAAAAGAAGACAAAAAATGGGATAAAAAAGAAAAGCACGAGAATGATGATCTTTTGAATAATCATGCGGTATAACATTCTCTGCATCTCTTGAACCCTATCATGAAGTTTTGTATTCAAACTTTGGATGGTTTGGAAGAGTTTGAAACTAAGCACACAGATGATAAAAGTTTCGAAAAGAATGGTAGAGAACAAGACCATTCCGAAAATTATAACCATATCATCGTTTGTGGTGAATGCGATCATGGAAGTTTCATAATTGTAGATATTTGCGATTAGGCTTGTAACAGTGCTCCATACAGGTTCAAAATGGACGTGGTATAAAAGGTATTCAGAGTTGTCACGATGGTATGTGTCAAGAAAGATTAAGATCGCGTCGATGAGAAGTGTGTATACAATGTATACTAGTATGAATCTTTTTGGAGACGATGAGATTTTGGAAAGTTTG